>JAYJMB010063871.1:0-25753 GCA_036873735.1 Pouteria campechiana
TGTCGACTATTAGGAAATCCAGGTGGGTTGTTACCTTTTCTGGGTCATCTCCCATCGTAAATGGGAGGTTGATGATTACTTTTGGAAAGACACCTTCTCCTGTGAAGCCAGTTAATCGCCCTACATAAGGTTATAACTCTTTCGTTGAGATCTTCATTTTCTCATAGCAATGGTGGAAGAGGATGTTTGCCGAGGAACCACTATCAACCATTATTCTTTTCACTTGATAGTTCCGGATGACGGCTGATATAACTACCGCGTTATTCTGGGGGTCTTCTCCGTTCGGATTATCTTCTTGTGAGAAGATGATCGGGAAGTCTTCTTCTTCTTTTCTTTTTGTTTTGGGGCTACTTTCTACCATATTTACTAGAGTAGGGGGATGGCTTACTGGGCCACTAGACATCACATTGATGATTCTTGTCGTGGGTTGATTATCTTCTGTTGCAAGGTCCTTCTCTCTCTCTTCTCGCCCCCTACCATTTTGATGCTTATCCTCCGCTTTTCTGGGATCATCGATCACATATTATAGCAACTTCCCTCTTTTGATGAGCTTCTTGATTTCTTCTTTCTAGATGCGACATTCATCTGTGTCGTGGCTAATGTCTTTATGGAACAGGAAGTATTTGCTTCGATCTAGATGGCTTCTTCTTTTGATCTTTGGTGGAGAGGAGACTTGGTATCCCTGTCTCTAGATTTCATGGAGGACATGGGTGGCGGAGCAGTTAAGAGTGTACCTGGGAGTATTTCCTGATTATTGCTGTTGGTTTACTTTTCCCGGATCCATGTGCAGAAGATATTTGTCCGGATCCGTGGTGACGTCGACAGTGGCTTCTTTCCCGCCATGAAGGCGGGGATCGCGACCAGCTCCATTGTCTTTTGACATCCTCTTCTTTGGTGCTTTCATCTGCATCTATGTGTCGATTTAGCATTTCCAAGAGCTCTGAGTAGTCTCTTGGGGCCCATAGATGTAGCTGGTATCTGACCTTCAGGTTTGTAATTCTACTTTAGAGTGTTGCTGTCGCGATATTGTGGTCTAGCTTTCCCAAATCTAATGTACACCAATTAAATCTACTCACATATTCACGAAGAGTCTCGTTCTTCCTTTGCTTTACCATCATCAATGACTTCACTGTTCTTTTCTACCTTCATTGAGCTATAAAGCATTTCTGGAATCGCTCTTCTAGATCACTAAAGGATTTGATGGATTCTGGTGTTAGAGTTTGATACTAGGACAGGGCTGCTCCTTTGAGTGTCGGCGGGAATGTGCAGCATTTAATGGCGTCGAAGACCCCTACGAGGGTCATTTGACCATCGTATCTGGCGTGGTAATCGTCGGGGTCCATGGTGCTATCAAAACCTTTCAGGGATGGCATTCTGAATCCTTTGGGAATCGGCTCCTCCAGGATTTTTGGGCAGGAAGGGCAAAACCGTTCTTCCGGTTTAGCGGCATTATCTTTTGGGAGTTTTCTTATCCCGGGGTGCGAAGATGCTTCTCTTATATGGCCATAGTCGACTTGCCTCTGAATTGGCTCTAGGATAGTATGGACGATATTTATCAGGTTGTTTGCTGGGATGCCCATGGCCGGTTTATTTTCTACATTTACCAGATGTGGTACCCGCACATCAGGTAGTAAAGCTCCTAATGCGGGGTCAGCGACGTAGACACCGGCTTTGTAAGGGTTTCTGGGTCCGTTTGTCGGACCTTTCTTACGTTGGGAATGAAGTGGTGGTGGAAGAGCTTCTGCGATAGGGGGTTCGCATTGATTATTCCCTTGTTGCCGTATAAATTGTTGCATCATCTGCTACATCATCTCATGCACCATGTGTTGCATCGCCTGTTGGTTTGTCGGGCTGGGTAAAGTCGACAGGTCTTCAGGCCGTGGCGCTATGTTGTTCTGGTTCGACATGGACTGCGTGTTATTGATGATTGCAGGGAGAGAGGGAGCGTTGTTTGTGTTTATAATGTCATCTGACATCTTTTTTAAACTTTTTGAAACGATTCCCACAGACAGCTCCAATGTTTGGGTGGTTCCCAAATGGAATGCTGATGCAGCTTTTGAGATCTTTCCTCCTTGATTCCTGCGAGACTAGAACACTGATCAGAGGACGCCGGGGGTGTTCCCGGCGTGAATATTCCAACACTCAAGTTAGAATACGGGATTGGAGAGAGGATGGAATAAGAATGAGTGATCTATCATACGGATATATACCTGGTTTGTATTTATAGATGAGCGGGGTGCATAGCCAAGAGTCTTCTGGACCTATACGCAGGTCGAACATAAGAGGTTTATTTAAGAGAGGGATCCCTAGAGATGCATATCCTAACTTTAGATTTCATGGGATTCGGAGAGATCCCGAAAAGGTAGTGGTTTGATGTGGTGAGTTGCCAGCTCGATAACTAATATGTGTTAGAGTTCTCTAACAGAAAAAATAATGGAAAAAATGATGATGAAATACGTCTGAAAAGGGGTGAATCAAAGTGGAAAAAGAAACAAGACAAAACAACATGGAAAATGAGTAGTCGAATTCAGTGTTGAGGCCCCAAAATAGGCACCATGGTGCTGGAATCCAAGGTCGCGGCGCCAACAAGCAAGATAAAAATGCCACTCAAGTTTTCCCATTCCATTTTTATTTTTTTCTTCCTTCGTTCTGTTTTCTCCTTCTTCCCCATGCCTTCCCTGCTTCCCCAGCCCTTGGATATTCCAAAACCCTTGGGATTTTGTTACAAATTCACCTTGTCTAAGTGTATAAATGATCAAGCATGCTTTGAAGATGGGTTTCTTCGGTTGGAATGATGAGGAAAGGGAGAAAATTCATGGTTGATGCAACCCATGGTAGGGTTTTGAAGAATTGGAGTTTATTTCTTCGTTTATAATCCAAGTCATACACAAAATCAAAGGTAAATGGGTTTTTCCCCAATTCAATTTCCATTTTTGTAAATTAGGGTTTTGTAAATTTTTGTGAATAGTGAAAGTATAGAAAAAATGATAGAATTATTGTGGTGATCATGGGAAAAATAAGTTAATGGATTGATTATAGTGATTTGGGCATAAGAATTCATGGTTTGGCTTGTTAGGGTTTATACCCAAATTAGGGAATAGTGGTTTTAGAGAAGATGATGGGTATTTATTGTTAAAATTATGGGAAAAATAGTTTATTCATGCTTATTGATGTTTTGGAACTTAATTGGATAAGAGAAATCATGGTTTATACTATGCTAGGGTTTTATGAATAGTAAACTTTGGGAAAATACATAATTTAAGTGTAATTACTATGAAAGGAAGGTTTAATTAGTACCTTGTGATAGCTTAAGACTTATTTGGTAATGAGAAATCCAACTATTATGGTGACCCATAGCTTAATTAGAAATTTGGAAGAAATCTTTGTGTATGGACGTTGATTATGTTTATTGCCATCATGGAGCGGTGCAGGTTCTGAGCTATGGTAATTTGGGATAGGTTAATGATATATGATTTAAGTTATAATTATTCAAAGTTTAGTTTTATACATAATTGGAAGTTTTACAAGATTATGTTTTATATTTAAATTATGAATATTGATATTAGAAATTTATTTGATTAATGTATATCTGGTTTTGGATCTTGATAATTCAGAAAAAACTCTACCAAAATTTTGGCAAAGAATACAAAAATTACTAATAAGAAAGGGAATGATAGCGTCCCTCATAGGCCGCAATATAGAATAATCTACCAGATGGCCAAAATGCATATGGTGGGGGTGCGGGGCATTACAGATGGTATCAGAGCTTAGTAACTTATCTGTGTGATAAGTTCAATTAGAGAAATGAGCCCAGAACCATGATGACAATAGTTGTTAGAACCAATAAAAAAATAACATGCCAATACACAAGGATGACCTTAAGAAACATGGCGGAACATTAGAATGTAAGAAAATTGTTAATCAAACATTGAAGGTGTGAGTGAGGGAAAAGAGGCACTTAGATTTGGTATATATACTATTCATCTGAATGGTTATGATATGGTATAGGTGATATTGATATGAAATGAATATGATGATGCCATGGCAGTATAAAGATGATTTGATTATGTATATATTTGATGATATGTAATTGTTATGATCAGAATAGAGCTGTAAAGCATGGTGGTGCTTATATGCAACTTATTTGAATGTTTGAATTATTATTACTTCACAGGGCATGTGAATCTCAAATAATGAAACTGTGAAGTTTCATGAATAAGGGTTGGAAACTGAATTCAGTTTTGGTTTGTTTAGGTGATTTATGATATAATCATTGGATTCCTATGGTTAAATTGTTGTGTGAAGTTTTTTTAGTAGATTGATTGATTTGATTAGACAGGTTGGATAGGTTATGTGATGGATAGGATTTTAATATACATGTTTAGCTGAATAAGTTTTGTAATGAAATATGTCACTTTAAAGGCTCCTAGATGAAAATTTGATTATGATTGATTAGTATAAAGGATAGTATGCTTATGTGTTATTGAATAACTTTGTTCGTGAGCCTATTGATTGAATAAATCATTATTGAAAATGATGAATTGACATAATTTTGTATGTTAATTGATGTGTTGATATGGCATAATTGAGCTCCTTGATTGCTAATGTAATTGATGAAATTTTGTATTTTCTCATATGATGGATATTGAATGTTGCTATGAATCTAGGTTACTTGGGTTCATAATTTAATGTGGTCTAAATTTGCATTTAGTCATTTGATCAAAAATTTGAGACATGCTTTGATAGTGATTAAGAATTATAAACATGCTTAGATTAAGGATGTTTATGGATTACAGTTTGAATGCATGTTTGGATTTGGATACTAGTTGGAACACCATTGTTATGGAGTTGGATTTGGATGTCTGTTTTCAAAACTGATTGACATTTAATTTTAATACTTGTTATAGGTTAAATGACTGGATTACTTTGATTAAAGTATATGCTTGATGTGACATTGTGTATGTGTAATGTGGAATTTTGTGATATGCCTCATGCGGCATTTGGGTTTGTGTAGTGATAGGATGATTAGAGTTTGTATGGTGCTAAGATGGCATGAAATTGTAGATATTATAGAGGTTTGGTTATTTGAATAAGACTAGGCCATATGGTTATTTGGTACGTTTGGATATTAGACTATTAGATTGAGGTTGGTCATTTGGTTATTTAGTTGAGTTTTGGATATTTGGTTACTTAATTGAGGCTCAGATGCATGGCTGAGGTTCATGCTTAGATCAGATGCCTCTTGGAATATTGATATGTATTTGAGATTTGGATGCTTTCCAGAATAACATTTGTGTAAATTTGGGTTTGGATGCCCACTAGGATAGCTACTTTGGATATTTGGGATCCCGCCCATGAAAGGGCTTTGTTTAGTGATGCCACCAGTGATGGTGAAGAAGCCTGATTAGCCTATTGTGTGGGAATTCTTTACTTATTTCATAGGTTTGGATGGAGAACTTGTAATCCTTAGGTTGCAATGACGGCTAGATACCATAGATTACATTGGTAATGTTGTCATGGATCTTGTAATATTCGTAGTTGGGATTGTAGGGATAGATCGGAGCACAACAAAATTTGTAAGAAAGTTGAATCCACTTTGTTTGTGGTTGTGTCCACTCGGTTCATGACTGGGTCCACTTTGTTGATGGCTAAGGACATTTAGTTTGTGGTTGTGTCCACTTTGTTTGTGGCTAAGTCCACTTTGTTTGTGGTTATGTCCACGTGGTTTGTAACCTCCTGAGCATGGTATTGGTTGGTATCAGGAGAATGAAATGGATACTAATATATTGAGAATGAAATGATAAGAATTGATTGTACATGGATAGTATTTTAGTAGACTCTTTATTAGAAAATTGATACTATTTGTATTAACCTATGATAGCAGTTCCATTTGATTATGACTATGAAAGCCCTAAGTTGGTTATTTGAACAATTTCATTAATTATGATATAATTTCCAGATGTTATCTGGGTGAACGACTCCATCAAATGTGTTTTGTGGGCTTATGTATGTGAATAAAGAGTGAATGCATACTGAATTGTATGTCTTGAACATCGAGCACCATTTGATAGATTCTATAGATATGATTGATTATTGTTAAAGATGTAACATTTGGTATTGTTGATTGAATTGATATATTTTGGTGTATTGATTAACAAGATTTTATTATGGTTGCATTGAATTGTTATGATTAGAAAATTTTAACATAGAAATTGTTATAGATTTCTCATTTATTGGGTTAATTTTGAAATTATGAAAGTATTAGAGTAAAGCTGAGTTGAGAATGTTGATTCTATATTTGTACTGCTAATGAAATTATTTATGAATGTATTGCTTATGACATGCGTTTCTGTGGTTATAGGTTTAAAAAGATAAATTCTATAACTTGAGTGAGTATAAGATCATGGGTGATGTTATGGTGATTTGATCGTGGATATTTTACTAAGTTCTCATGAAAGTGATTGAATAATCCAGTAGTTTGGATTTCATGATATATTATCGAAATTTGGTGATAAGTAACTTGTTTTTAGACATGCTTAATGTGTAATTGGGTTGAACTAAGTGATGATAGTGATACAAGTTATGAATTGAATTACAATTTAAGATAACAATAAAAATTTCACGATATTAAAAGTTTTGAGGATGAAAATTTTTATTAGAAGGGAGGTCTATAATACCTGGGGTGTTAACTTTATAAATTGGTACTTGAATACTTGAGTGCATTGGAATTGTTGCTAATGTAACTGTAAAAGAGGAGGAATTGAGGTGAGAAAAAATTTTGAATATTAATTGTAGTGATAAATTGATTTTATTATGGGTTCTTTGTCATTATTAATGGAAAATTGATGATAAAATACATATGAAAAAGGGTGAATAAAAGTGAAAAAAAAATTAAATAAAATTGCATGGAAAATGGGCAGCCAAATTCGGTGCCTCAGCACCACTTTGAAATTTCATGGGGGAAGGCATCCAGATTTTCTAGCGCCGCTACACCAGCCGATGAGATAAAAACACCACTCAAATTTTTCCATTCCGTTTATATTTTTTTCTTCCTTCATTCCATTTTCTCCTTCTTTCCCATGCCTTCTCTTCTTCCGTAGCCTTTGGATATTCCAAAACCCTTGGGATTTTGTTACAAATCCACCTTGTCTAGTGTAGAAATGATCAAGCATGCTTTGAAGATAGGTTTCTTTAGTTGGAATGATGAGGAAAGGGAGAAAATTAGTGGTTGATGAAACCCATGGTGGGGTTTTAACAAATTGGAGTCCTTTTCTTCATATATGATCCAAGTCATGCACGAAATCAAAGGTAAGTTGGTTTTTTCCCAATTCAACTTTCATTTTTGTAAACTAGGGTTTTGTAAATTTTTGTCAATAGTCAAAGTATGGGGGGAAATGATAGAATTATTGTGTTAATCATGGGGGAAATAAGTTAATGGATTGATTATAGTGATTCAGGCATAAGAATTCATGGTTTGGCTTTAGGGTTTATACCCAAATTAGGGAATAGTGGTTTTGGAGAAGATGATGGGTATTTATTGTTAAAATCATGGAAAAATAATTTATTCATGCTTAATGATGTTTTGAAACTTAATTGGATAAGAGAAATCATGGTTTATGCTAAGATAGGGTTTTATGAATAGTAAAATTTGGGGAAATACATGATTTAAGTGTAATTACTATGAAAGAAAGGTTTTTAGTAACTTGTGACAGTTTAAGACTTATTTGGTAATGAGAAATCCAAATGTTATGGTGACTCATAGCTTAATTAGAAATTTGGAAGAGATCCTTGTGTATGGACTATGTGACGCATACATTATTTGGATTAAATAAAGGCCTAGTTGGGTTAATTTTAAGGTTAATTATATATTGTTTGATGAAGGTATATAATTAGAATTTTGAGACACTAGGTTAAAGTGGTATGGTTTAAATGATGTATATAGAATATATTTGATGAAATACACCATTGAATAACAGAGTGTAGAAAAAGGGTTTGATTTTAACCCTAAGGCCCTAATTGAAAAGAGTGGGAATTGACTTACTTAGGATATAATAAAAGAGGCTATTTAAATATGATTTGTATAATGTTAAAAATGCAGATAACTTATTTGAGTATTATGGAAATAAATAGATAAGTTATATGCCTATTGAATGCATGAAGAAAGGTCTTAATAATATATATATATATATATTGCATTATGATATAGGTTACATGTGTAGAATTATTGGAGTGTGGATAAGAGACTATAAATCTTGAGAAGTTATGGTATCATCATGAGGTAAGTAGGCCGCTTTTATGGCTGAATGCATGGGGATTTGCCCCTTTGTTTTAATCCGGGCTTGTATATTTTGCTTGGGGATAGTAGATATCCTATTTGTTGTGAACATGTATGTTTGGATCTAGAGATATGTTTTTGTTATTGATATGTTTACATGAATAAAATGATTATATGATGTTGTTGTGTGGATTGATAACTATTTTGGATAGAGATTATCTTGTGTTGGTAAATAAGCATGAATTTATTATGTTATATGAACATATGGATGAATGGGGATGATGAGTATCCCATATACAGAATACTGTTCATTTTGTTAGGTAAATGTGCCTTTATATATTTGAATATGAAATATACATATTTAGGACATAATATGAACATGTATGTGCTTGATTATTGATCGTTATTTTCTATTACTCGCCTAATTATTGAGTTCCTCAGACTCACGCCTTCTTATTCTTATGTTTTTAAGTTGGCACGTTAGGTAAAGACTCCCAACTATGGATTGGGATTGGTAAGCAAGATGAAGAAGACGTTTGGATGGTATGAATGAATGTTGGGATTGGAATCCCAATATATGTTTGTATAATGGTAATTGTGTAGTTGTATAAGTGTATTGATGATTCCAAGTGATATATAATAAAAGAGAATGGCATGTCATAATACTAGAAATATCTATTATATGGACGTAGATTATGTTTATTGTCATCATGGGGCAGTGCAAGTTCTGGGCTATGGGTAAGTTGGGACAGGTTAATGATTTATGATTTGAGTTATAATTATTGAAAGTTCAATTTTATACATAATTGAAAATTTTATAGGATTATGTTTTATATTAATAATTATTAATATTAATATCAGAAATTTATTTGATTAATGTATATCAGGTTTTAGATCTTGATAATTCAGGAAAAATTCTGTCAAATATTTGGCAAAGAATAGTAAAATTAATGATAAGAAAGGGAATGGTAGCATCTTGCATAGGCCCCAATAGGGAATAATCTACCAGATGACCAAAACGCATAGGGTGGGGGTGCAGGGCATTATATTTATTTAACCTCATAAACTGATTATGAAATTAGTATACTTAAAGGAAATGTAATAGATGCACTTAAAAAGTGGTTAGCGGTGAAGTCTCTGGATGTCTGCGCCCGAGGTATTACCCACGAATGCGAATGAAATAAAAAAAAGGTGTGACATAAATTTCTAATCCACCCTGACCTGTCTTCCACCCCGCTTTTACAATGAAAATACAAATGGACTTTTGAAAAATCATCCATGATTTTTGATAGGAGCATTGTGGCACCATCCTTTCTTTTGCATTTAATACTATATGCAACCATTTTGGGTCAACTACATATACTACTATATGTAATTGACCAAAAATTTTTGATCGGTTGCATATAGTATGGATTTGCAAAAAAGAAAAAAAATTGATAGGTAGTGGCTCCACAGTGCTCCTTTCATTAATCATAGACGCCTTGTAAACATTATGAAAAGAGCATAGATAATTGAGAAACAAAAACTCACAAACTTTTATAGCATTCATATATGCTTAATATATTAGATTATTATATATCTAATCATACATTACTAATGTGGGTGAAAAAAATATAGTTGTATATGCATAGTTAATCAATTTTGTCTCATAGGAATTATGATATAAAATATGCTATGACATGCTATACAAATAACATTCGTGATTGCATGAAAAGGGTTTTGGCATTTTGGGTGTACTATTATATGCAGTTGACCACAATCAGCTGCATATACTACTATATGCATCGACCCACAATGATTGTATATAGTGTTAATTGCAAAAAAAAAAAAAAAGACAAGAAGAAGTGGGCATATATAATTGGGAAAGAAAACCCACAAGCTTTTATAACATTAAAATAATGTTAATATTTTAGTTTACTATATATAATCATATATATATATGCTTTGGGGTTAAAAAATCATAGCTATATATGCATATATAGTTAATCAAATTTGTCTCATGGGAATCATGATATAAAGTATGCATGGAGCAAGATCGAACTATGGGTTAGGACTATTGAGAAAGATTAAAGACTCTTTCATTGTGGTATAATGATTTGTAATTGTAAATTTCATTATGTATCTGTATGTTTATATTTAAAGGATTCCAATGATGTATTATAAGCTGTAATGGCGTGTCATAATAAAGTATTTGCCATAGAATGGTATAAAAGCTAGTTAAGTATTATAGAATGGTATCTTTGTTATAAGATTGTAAATGGTGATTTATGATTCCCCTAAGGTAAATTGCCATCATGATCGGTTTCAATCCCGGGCAGTAGTGGATGTGGGTGTAAGTTTGTGGATAATGTTATTGTTTTATGATTATGAATTATGTTACAAATTATGGATATTGAAATTATGATTTAAATTGGATTTGATATGATGAATGCCAAGTTAGATCCATCTAATTCATGGTAGACTCTACCAAATTTTGGGTAGAATATTTCCCTTAAAATGGAATGGTGAAACCATAGGCCCTAGGGCATGACATTACAAAATGATAGCAAAGCACCCCCACCCTAGCATTGGGGAAATTATAGTGGAATTGTACAGAAATATTAAACATAGCACCTCGGAAGGCGGGGCGTTACATCATCCTTTCTCCTTCTCCTTTTGTATGGATGTCATGAAGCACAAGTAGTCTTAATATTTCTCCCCCTTTTTTATCATAATCAAAAAGGTATAGCAGATAGATAGGGTAATCCTCCCCGTTTGCATTGGAAAGGATAGAACATTTAGGCACAACCATGAACATGAAGAAATACTTACAACTATATAGAATGCATACATGTCATGGGTAGCATCCAAACATTAGATAATTTTCATTGAAAAGTTAGTTTCATAAGGAAAAATCAATCAAGAGAAGTGTTTAAAGTTTGAAATACTATTGATTTCCCCCTTGTTGGTTTACAAAAGCATATGATTTATAAATATATCTCATATTTTCCACTCAAATCTTAATTCTAATCAAACAACCAATCAGAGCATTAGTGAGAATTATCTATTTCCCTTATTTTGGCAATTACAATGATGAATTTCATAGCGAGATATAATCATTTATAGACATAGTTCATCACTTTCAAACATGAGTCAAAATCATAATTTCTATACAAGCATTATGGATATCAAGATCCATATCATTTCAAACAATTTCATAATTGTTTACCAAATTTCATAAAGAGATTACATACGAAGCCTCACTAAGTGATCTCTTAATATGAAATTTTATAAAACATACCCTTTTTACATTTTCTCTCCCCTAAAAAATATAAATCATAAAAGAAAATGTTCGAATCTCCTAAGGAGAGGTATGAGGATCCTAAGTAGATTAAGGGATTGTAGGCTCCCCCTAAGTGGTAGCCTGGGTAAATGTGAGCTCATCCATTATAAATGTAATGTTGAAGGTGTAGACTGTGCAATCCAAAGTGAGAAAGATGTATATCAAGCTTTTTTTCTATAGATGCATGTGTTTTTCTTAATTTAGCTACTTTTGTTCTCAACTCCTTCACCTCCTTTGCAGGTGAGGCCCTAGAAGGTGATGAAGCTCTCTCTGCACTGGACCTATAATCTTCATGTCTTTCTCCTCTTTCTTCTATCTCCTCCTCCCCATAGGAGTGTACTTCCTCTACACTTCTGCCATCTTCCTCTATTTCTCTCAAGTTCTTTTTATTCATTTCCTGTATATACTCTGAGACCTAAATGCCCATTCTTTCAAAAGAGTAGCTCCTACCCAATCCTTTTTAAGTGAGGATACTTGCATGTAAGAGTCTCCATCTACAGGAACTTGAAAATGCTCAAATATTCTTGTAAACCATACACCATAGGGCATGATGAGGTCTATCTTCTGAGGCATGTAACCAAAGGTAGTAAACATAATATCTAGAAGACTAACCTTTTGGTGAGTGTAATTCCATAATGTTTTTGCCTCACTAGTAGTTACTTGCTCCATTTCACCTAGCTTAGGCATGATCATGTTTTATAACAACTTTTTAAGCATTCTAAGCTCAATAGTGAGGTCCTTTGTTCTCATAAATGGATGGGCTAAAGTGTACATAGTGCCAATGGACAAGTTATTGAAAATCCCCTCTTTACTCAACCCATCCTCTTCTTCTTCATCTGATACACTTAGTATTTCACTTAGATGTTTTTTAGGAGACAACAAATGTATTCCAAAATTTATTTCAACTCCCTTCACCATTGAAGCATAAGTGCTAGGTCTTCAATTAAAGTAAAATATGAGGACTAGTTTTCTATAGATGGGTGCCTTATAATCTAATAGACCACTCCATCCGTCATAGTTTATCATGGCTCTAATGTCTGAACTACATCTATCAAGGAAGCCAAGGTCTATTTTCTTTTGCACATGTACTGATCTTCTTAACATTGAAGTATAGAACTTAAATTTCTTATCTTCACAACCAAAATAGTATGCAAGTAAATCACACAGCTCAAATTTGGTAGTGGGAACTTTTCTTCCCTCTACTTCTTTAGGAAGGGATTTCAGATCGAATGACCTCAGATTTCCTCTTTCCCTTCTTTCTACATGAACTTCTTCTTCTCTTTCATTCAGATGTGTTGAGAGAGAGGGATTACCTTGCCTAGTTATAGTGTCAAGTTTCCTAGATGATGAAGGTTGAGAGGTGGATGTCCCTCCTTTGGTTCTTGGCCTTTTGATTCCTCTCTATGGCTTAGAAACTACTAGCTTATATGCCATGGATTCTAGGATGATGAATGGAAGTGGTGAAACTAGAGAAATAGTAGCTTTTGGAGAGTAGAGAATCACAGGTAGAATATGTTTTCTATAGTAGGAGGTTGGGAGATACAAATGGGTAGAAATGGGAAGTAAATCGATGCCCAAGTTTTTTTCCTATTCGAATTGGGAGGCGACTGGCATGCAAGCACCTAGGAACCAGGTGGCTTCGCTCCTAGTAACAATTTTGATGTGAATTGGATGATCTTCGAATATTTTGATCTTTTAAACCCCCTTAATCACTTAATACTTTTTGCTTCAATTGTATATAAAAGAAAATTAATTTAATCAAATAATAAATATGATTTTAATATACTATTTTTAGCTAACTTGTGCTCCTAACTACCTCTTATAAATTAAATAGCTAATTTTGTTAGACACCTCTTAAGTTAGGAAAGGGAAACTAACATATCTTTGGGGAGCTTTTGTCCAATTCAATTTAAGCAAAATTTGAATTATTAATTTATTTATTCCATATGGAAATCATCCATATAAATCATGTATGGATGTGCAATACAACATAGAAAAGTGGAAAGTCTCAAAGCTACATGGTTGATCTTTTCTACCCTCTTAATCACGTAATACTTTTCTCTTCAATCATATATATAAGAAAATTTATTTATTTAAAAAATAGATGGATTTTAATGTACTATTCTTAGCTAAGTTGTGCTTCTAACTACCTCTTATAAATTAAATAGGTAATTTCGTGTAAGGCCTACGCTCCACGAAGGAGGGGCGTTACATTTCGTTCCTAAACACCTCTTATAATTATGAAAGGGAACCCTAGATCTATTTGGGGTGCTTTTGTCTACTTCAAACTAAACAAAATGTGAATTATTTATGGTTTAAATTGAATATGGAAATCATCCATATAAAATTATGCATGGATGTGCTTTACAACGTTTAGAAGAGCTGAAAGTGGTGATAGTACACATTGTATCTTTTCTACCCCTTAATCACCGGATACTTTTCCCTTCAATTGTATATATAAGAAAAGTAACTTAATTAATCAATAAGTAAATTTTAATAAATTATTTTGGGAAAAATAATATTTAATGATTAAGCAAAATTAAATAATTTATCTATTTATTTTGGTGTGCTCTTGTCTAATTCTTTATTCATATTAGACAGAGTCTAAATTCAAAATTCTATTTTAAAATGGAAATCATCCATATAAAAAATGTATGGATCTTTTCTACTCCCTTAATCACTAGATACTTTTCCATTCAATTGTATTTATAAGAGAATAATTTAATTAATCAATAATTGAGTATTAGGGGAAAAATAATATTTAATGATTAAGAAAAATTAAATAATTTATCTTTTAATCTTGGCATACTCTTGTCTAATTTTTTTATTCCAATCAGGCAAAAAATGAATAACATATTTGTTTATTTCATATAAAAATCATCCATATAAATTATGCATGCATGACATTCCATATCATAAAATAATTGAATCTCTCGATTTGTCATGGAGGGATCTGAAGGTGGTACTAAGGGTTGTGGTATCAATAGCGCCTGCGCATGAATTTTGCGTGAGTGTTTAAAATGATTAAAAGAAGAGTTGCTTCTTTCGCACCCTTTCCCTCTCCTCATCTACACCTCCAATTATTCACACTTTTGGTGCCCAAAAACTACTTCCATCCTCCTTCTCTACCTGCCCCTACAACAGTTGTGCCCTAGCTTCCAATCCCAAGTGCCCTTCTTCACTGCCTCACCCTGCAACTTCCAACCCCAGCAACCCATTCCCTCCTATATTTCTTTCTCCACCTTAGAGTACCCACTAAAATTGAAACTCATTTGGGTTCTAAAATCATTTAGTGTCTTCTCTAAGTGTAGCTACTTGAAAACTACCTGAGTTCTGCTCATGTCCAAAGTGGTCAAGGAATCTCATCTTGTGAGTGCGGGAAGAGGGATTTGCTCTCCCTCTACTACGATTATTACCGAATAGACTTATTTTAATATACATTTCTCCCCTTGGTATGTGCTTATCATTAATTTATTTTATGTTAGACTTGCTTGGGTAAATGATGAATCTTTTAGTTGCTTGGAAAGAAGCTGGAAAATTGATTTTTATTATTAGCCATGAGAAGCATCGGATTGCAAGTGGTCAGAAATGCTTGTTGTGAGTGAGTCTAGTGAGAGGCATAAATTTTCTTTTTCTCTCAAGCCCTTCATACCTATATATGTCATGTTTACCAATTGCCCCCTATTTTCACAAATAGTTTTCTTATAGGTATGGATAAATCATAGATCCAAGAACCAAACAAGCTGAGCCAGAAATATATGAATGGGGTTCAAGAGTTTTTGAAGTTTGTAGTAGCTCATGGAAGCTAATGGCATAATCTTTTTCCCTTATACAACATGTGATAATTAAGCATTAAGAATGGTCATAGAGGTAGGACAATATTTTTATAAGAATAGAATGATAAATCACTATATAGTTTGGATTCATCATGGTGAATGTAGAGAGCTACTAGTGGAGGTGGAACCGGTGCAAGAAATTAATGGACAGTAAACATCAGAAGGATTTGAGGCAAACTTAGATGTTACAGAGATGTTAAGAGATATACATGATGCATTGGAAATACACAAAGCTGTTGTTGATGAAGGGGAGATGGGGGTTAATTCACAATATGATACATTGCTTCATGAGGTGCAATGTCAATTATACCTCGGGAGTAAGAAGTTTTCTCTATTGGGTTTCCCAGTCAAGTTAATGAATTTGAAGGTTATAAATGGATAAAGCAATAAATCTTTTGACATGCTGTTAGAGTTATTGAAAGATGCTCTACCAGAAGGAGAGGTCTTACCTAGATCTTTTTATGGTGCTAATAAGATTTTAAAGGATTTGAGCTTGGGATATACTTCAATACATGCATGTGAATATGATTGCATCCTAATCTGGAAGGGACATTCCAACCTTCAAAATTGTCCAACATGTGGTACTTGACATTAGAAACATGATGGAGCAAGCAATAAAAAGAATATCCCTTACAAGGTCTTAAACTATTTTCCTCTTATTCCCAAATTACAAAGATTGTTATGGTTGAAGAAGATGACACCTAAAATGGTATGGTAGACAATTTAACAAGCTTGGTGTCCTGCGATATTTTGCTGACTCATTCACATTGAAGGAATTTGATAAACAATACCCAAATTTCACAAATGATCGGCAGAATGTTAAGCTAAGGTTGGCTAGTGATAGTTTCAATCCCTTTGCTCATACAGGAACAATGCACAGTACATGGCCTATCATCTAAGTGCCACATAACTTACCTCCTTGGAAGTGTATGAAGGAGCAATTCAATATAATGACCCTACTTATCCCAGGTCCTAAGGCTCCTAGTGCAAATATTGATGTTTACATGCAACCACTAATTGATGAATTGTTAATACTGTGGGGTGAGAGGGTCTAAACCTTTGATACGTCATTTAGACAACACTTCCAAATTAAGGCTACACTACTTTGGACTATCAATAATTTTTCTACATATAAAAATCTCTCTGGGTGGTCAATCCACAGTTATCTTGCATGTCCTTGTTATAATAAAGCTACTAGTTTAGAAAAATACACATCTAAAATATATTTTATGGGACATCTTTGGTTCTTTCCTCCCAATCATATCTAGTGAAGGAACAAAAAAGATTTTAATAGTTAAACAGAATACCAACATACCCTAAGAGAAATATCTAGGACAGAGCTCTTACAATAATTGCATCTGTTGTCAAATAGAGTAGCTGGAAAGCACCCATCCATATTGAGGAAAAGGAAACGTGGCAAGGAAGAGTTGAATTGGACTAAGAAGAGTATTTTCTAGGAACTTCTAGATTAGTCTAGTCTTATCATCTGGCATAATCTTGATGTAATGCATCTAACCAAGAATGTTTGCGATAATCTTTTAGGAATCTTGCTAAACATTGATAAGAAATCAAAAGATACACATAATGCGCATAGAGATTTGGAGAAATTGGATTTTAGAAAGGAATTGCACCTCTGCAAAGAAAACGAGCAATACGTGAAACCTGTTGCATGCTATACATTACCACCCACTTCTCAAAAGCACTTTTGTGAATTTTTAAGGGATATAAAGTACCTAGATAGATATGTTGCTAACTTATCCAAATGTGTGAATGTCAACAAGGGCACTGTGCATGGCATCAAGACATATGACAACTGCATCATGTTCCAACATGTGCTTCTAGTAGGCATGCGAGGAATCCTACATAATGACATTTCTAATACCATATTTGAGCTCGATAACTTTTTAAAACAACTATGCTCGAGAAAGTGTTTTAATGTAGCTCTCCAATAACATCATCATTATTTTATGCAAATTGGAAAGCATTTGTCCACCAGCATCCTTGAATGAGATGGTCCAGTTGGGTATTCATCTTCCCTAAGAAGCTATGCTTGCAGACCCGTTCAATATAGATGGATATTTCTAATTGAGAGGTACTCTCTATGACTACTAAGAAACTTCATGGAATATAAATGAGCAACTTATTTACCCTATTTTTCCAGGTTCCTTGGAAGCCTTAAAGCAAATGTGGGTAATAGATCTCATCCCCAAGGTTCCATTATAGAGACTTATAAAGTAAAATAATGTATTATGTTTCTATCAATGTATCTTGAAGACATGGAAACTTAATTTAATCAGGTCGAGCAAAATGTGGATTGTCAATATAAAGCTAAAAAAGGATCAATATTAGTATTTGCACAACCATCATGGCCATTTGGGGTTAAAAAAATGTAGACAACTATCCCAACAAGATGCATGTAAAGTTGGTATGTCTTATACAATTGTGTATAAATACAAATATATATTATGTAAGTGATATTTCCTCCTTAATCATATTGAATAATAATATCTGCTTGTTGGTTGCATATCTTGGAGCAATCAATTTCACTCATCTCTTCTAACTCTTCATGGACTGTAGTGAACATGAAGAAGAGCTTAAAAAGAAGATTGAAACTAAATTCAAAAAATACAGGAGGAGCAATTTTCCAACTGGTTTCAAAAGTGAGTAGGTTTATAATTACTAGTTATATTCTATTTTTGAACATTTTTGCATATTCCTAACATATTGTAGTGCATTTTATAGATAAACCAACTATATCACTAAAATTCAAATCAAATATCTAAGGAGATATGGTTCCAAGCAAATGGTTCTCTTATAGAACAATTAATAACATATTCCGAATGTATTATGAATGGAATTAGATTTTGTACAATAGAGCACGAATGGAATCATAGAACCCAAAATAGTGGTATTGTTGTGCTATGGGATTCTTCTAATGAGAAAATGGATTATTATGATTGTTTGTAGTGTGTCATTGAGTTACCATATATACTTGGGTATAAAGTCGTGTTATTTCAATATGAATGATTTGACACCAATAGAAAATCAGGAATCAAGATAGAACCTTATTGCACAAGTATCAATATCAGTCATTTTTGGTATCAAGATGACTTATTCGCGCTTACACCCCAAGAAAACAAGTATTCTACTTGAATTACATAAAGTTGGGACTATAGTGGCAAGTAGTTCAACTTTGCATCCATCGACATCTGTAGAATTTTTCATAATGCGGTGTCAACTAGGCAACCGTAAGTAAGAACATTTCAATCAAAGAGTATGGAGATCAGGATGAAGAGACATCTACGAATGATCTTGTTGGAGTTTTAAGTGAACTTTGGATATCACATTTAAATAGAGAGCCACACCCCGATGAACTTAATGAGATTATTGTCTATATCTCAAAGGAGGATAGGATTACTAATCTCTTAGATGATGTCACTATGGACTCAATTGAAATGGATCCCGAATATGAAGATCTTGATTGATATACCAATGCTACACTTTGGACTTATCGTAAGTCATACATAGGCTTGCTTGCATATATTTACATGGGTGATTCTAAGACTTTTACCCTCATTATGTATTCTAGTTTAGTCCCTTGCGATTGGACCAAAGTTGCATATAAAATTTGCAAAAAAATGTGAGTCCTTACTAGTTTGGTGTCCGCAGGTGGTATGGGGAACTGCTTGTGGTTGGAACTTAAGAATTTCTCTCAAACCTGCCTCTTTGTGCGTTGGCAATGTTAGACCCAGTAGTGTGGCTTAACCCAATAGGGGAGGGGAGAATTGGGTTTATAAAAATTTCTTGCTTGTCCATTGTTTAACTAATATTCACTTTTTCGTGCCTATGTACAACGCAATTTAAGACAGATAATAAAACAGCAAGGTGCAAGGGAAGTAAAGCAATCAAAAACAGCATACACACAAATGACACATTTTTTTATAATGGTTCGAGCAACCTCCCTATTTCACTCTTTCAAGAGCACACTCTCCTTGTGCCTTGGGTTTCACTATCTCATATAATTGAAATATAATAGTGCTCCCAACAATCTTTTAGATCTGCTCTAGGGGGCGTAACTAGTACTCCCAACACTTTCTAGATTCCAACTCTAGGGGGCATAAACCAATGCTCTGAGCACTCTTATGAATTCTAGCTCCAAAGGGCACACATAGTGCTCCTAGTAATCTGTTGGTTTTTTTGAGCTCACCAAGAAACTCACAGGTTTCAAAGATCACTAGTAAACTTGATGATTTTTTTAAGCTCATCACCAACTCAACAACTTGGTTTCTTGAGCTAACTAGAAACTTTATCTTTATAGGTATTAGGTGTAAAAGAGAATGCCTCTATCTAGACGGATGAGTACACACAGTTAAAGAATAAATATAAATGATAAAATAATAAGCACATTATAGTGAATTCGAACTCCCTTGAGGTAATATTGATGTAGCCTTGAAGCTCTTTGATCTTGGTAGCACTTGAAGTGAAAATACTTGAGAGACTTGAATGGGTTCCAGATTTTGATGACCTTAGAAAGTAGATTCTTAGTGAGGCTCATGTTTTTAGAACGACTATGCATCCTAGGAGCACCAAAATGTATAGAGATCTGAGAGACTAGTTTTGGTGGCCTGGAATGAAATGAGATGTTGCAGAGCATGTGGCTAGATGTGTGACCTATCAACAAGTTAAAGCAGAGCACCAATGACTAGTCGGACCACTTCAGTGGTTAAGTATTCCAAAGTGGAAGTGGGAAGAAATCTCCATGGATTTCATTATAGGTTTACCTAGAGTTCAATAAGGTTTTGATGCCATTTGGATGATAGTAGATAGGCTCACAAAATCAGCTCACTTTTTAGCTATGAAAGTGATTGATGGGCCAGAGAAGTTGGCACGTCTTTACCTCTGGGAGACGGTGCAATTGCATGAGACACCCAAGACTATTGTTTCAGATAGAGATGCAAAGGTTTTATCCAAATTTTGGTAGAGTTTACATGAGGCTAGGATTTTAGTTCAGCATATCACCTAGCTACTAATGGGTAGACTGAGAGAGTGAGCCAGATTCTAGAGGATATGCTGAGAGCATGTGCTCTTGACAAGTTAGGCTCTTGGGACATGCATTTACCATTGGTAGAGTTTGCCTACAGTAACAATTATTAGTCTAGCATTCAGATGGATCTGTATGAGGCCTTGTATGAAAGAAGGTGTCAATCACTGTTGTGCTGGAATGAGGTTGGAGAGAGACAAGTTGTTGGACCTGATCTTATTGAGGATGCTTCTTCAAAAGTTAAGTTGATTACAAAGAGATTATTAGAGGCCCAGAACAGCCAAAAGAGCTATGTAGATGTTAGGCTTAGACCTTTAGAATTTCAAGTTAGAGATCATGTATTTCTAAAGGTTTCACCTATGAGGGGTGTTATGAGATTTGGCAAGAAAGGAAAACTCAGTCTAAGATATGTGAAACCTTTTAAGATTCTATAGAGGATAGGACTGGTTGCTTATAGAGTAGCACTACCACCAACCCTTGCCGCAATGCATAATGTTTTCAGATCTGAGTATTGTCTTATGAATGGAAGATGTCCAAATTGATGAGCACCTGGCTTTTGAGGAGGTATCGATGAAGATCCTGGATGTTAAGGATCAGAGGTTGAGGAGCCAGATCATTAGAAAAGTCAAAGTGTAGTAGAGTCATCACTCTCCTGAGGAGGCTACTTGGGAGTTAGAGGATGACATTCGTAACCAATATCCACAGCTATTTTCGCAAGGTAAGTTTCAAGGACGAAACTTTTATAAGGTGGGGTGACTGTAATGCCTTGTAATTTTCTAGACTTGTCTTTCTTTTATTTAGTTTATTATGATTATTAATTTTTCATTATGATATTTGTAGTGCATAAGAGTGATAGTTGTGCATTATTGATTAATGAAGGACTATTTAGTAAAATAAATAAATAAAATAATTATTTATAAACTAATATAGAATGATCAAAAGAGTTCAAATAATAATAAATGAGGTAATGAACATTTTCAAAAGTTTGGATCATGATTTTGGAAACCAAGTTATAGAGAAATCCAAAAAGAGCGGAAATGGATAGCTTGGATTCAATAGCCTTTTTGGGGCATTTAGAGACAGAATTTGACTTCTGGCCCAACTAAAAGGTTGTTCAAAATGTCAAAACCTAAAAGGAAGACCCTTAGTTGAGAATAAAATTAAGGATTAGGATCTGTTTAAATAGATTGGACCTAAGAAAAGTAGGAAAGTCCAAAAAGGTAGTGTAATTGGGCTTAAAAGCATATTTTTAAAGCAAATACTTCCAACTTGGACTTGTAGCTTAGTTGGTTATGGGATAGATTTCATAAGGGGAGGTCATGGGTTCAATTCTTATTAGCATATCTACAAAACAAATTTTGTTTTAACAAAACCTAAAGAGTAGGGTCCACATCCACACATGTGGGCATTTGTGGGGAGACTAAAGAGAGAATAAAAACCATATTTGCAACTAAACAAAGGAGAAAATGTGAAGAGAAAAAGGGGAGCCATCCAAAGAGATTTTTCCCTTAAAGAAGTTCTTCTTTATTGTTTTTTTTTTTAGCCTTTTTGGGAGACAAATCAAGAAGGGAGAAAGGTATGTTGTTCTACTCTATTTGATTTAAGATGCATGATGATGGGTTTTAATGGACATGGGGAGGAGGGGTGATGTTTTAGGGATGCTATATTTTAATGTTAGAAATTTATGATTTTAAAGAAGATCTAAACCATGCAATAGATTCATTTCAATGAGTAGTCATTGCATGTGAAATTTTGTGTGAATTGGCAATGATTTCATGATGATTACAATGGAATGATGAGGGAATAAGGGGTTGTTATCTTTGAGTTTATTTTTCTAGCCATTAATGGTTTAATTCATACCATTGGATGCATAGAGAATGAATTATGTAGGTAAAAATATTAGGATTGTTTAATTTCATATCTGAGGGCCAAAATTGTGATTGATTGTGATTGGATGGCCTTGATTTTCTGATATGTGATGCCCAATGTTAGTCTAAGAATAATTATGTCACTAATTGTTTGATTTGATGGATAGATCATTAGAAATTTATGTGTTGAGGGGTTGGTTGCATTGATTTGATGAAAAATCATGGTGAATGGGTCCTATTCATGATCAAATTCGGTATATGTTGAGAATATAGTAGTCTTAGCCATTCAATTGCCATTAAATCACCAATTAAGAATCTATTTTATTTTAATTTAATGATTAAATTGCTATTGGTTATAGATTTAATTGATATTTAGTTAAGTTTAGTTAAATTAGATGACAAATTTATTCAATTGGATGAGATTGATCTTAAAATGGGTTAATACGTAAGTTTTGACCATGATTGATGGTTGGATCATGATCAATGATCAATATCTCTATGATTGGATAAATTATTATAATATTTAATGATATTTAATAATTTATTATTATTTAGAGGACTTGATGTATGAATGGGACCATGAGATTAGATTATTTCTTTGAAAATGGAGGAAATTGATCATAAGTGATGGATGAATCATGATCAAAGCTAAATTGTGGAGAAATGGACCACGAATACATCAAGATCGTATTCTTATTTTTATTTTTAAAACCTAAAGTTTTAGAATTATAAAAGGGCATTAGATTATTTTCATATGAAGGTAATCTAACAAGCATGTTTTGTCAAACAGTGTCAAATGAATTATAGAGGCAAGTAAATTAGTCTCTTCTTATAAAGCTAAGTAGCTTTGAAACCTTCCTAGTGTTATCATTATATGATTTTTTTATTATTCTTGTATGAGGAGGTAGATAGAATATATGAGACTTTATTTCCTTGAGGGGAGCCCAGGCATGTTTACTTGACCAGGAAGGGGCTTGTCAAGGATTTATATTGAAAAAAATTGTGATTGGCTGCTATATTCTTATTAGGGCTATTATCGATTGTTTAGTTTATGTATTTTATGAGATTATTTTAGTTTATATACCTGAGATCATGATTATTCATGCATATGAGTTGTGTATGAGCATATGAATGAATCTTTATGTATTCTTGCTTATAAGAGTATGTATATACATGAGCATGCAATATACCCATTTTGTCGTGTCACTTAAGAGCTAACTTGCCAACTGTGTCAAGAGTTATAGTCTTAGAGAGTATTCTCTTCATTGACTAAGAGGTGACATTGAGAGTATGACATAGTTGTAAGTGGTCATGAAGGCATAGAGTATCATTAGTGATAGGAGTTGTATCACTAGAGGAATGATAAATGCTAAGAGTGGTCACAAGAGAAATGGCTTATCATTGAGTCGTGAGAGTTTCACACCACTAGAGTAACGATAATGCTATGAGTTACCTAGAGAATAAAGAGTAATCACTAGAGTACAACTTGTCTTGAGTGATGAGAGTTTACACCATTAGAGTTAAGACAATGCTAAAGTGATATATATGATTATGCATGATGCTAGAGTCATGTGACATTGTTTTTCTTACATGCATATGAAATGATTGCTAAGGATCATTGCGTTTGCTATAACATACATTATTGTATGTGTGATTACATTTGAAATGTTGAGTATTAATTTCATTGCTACCTACTGAGTTATCACTCACTAGTTTATTCTCATTTTTTAAGGTTATCCTAATGTATCATCACATAATTGATTGAGGGTTAAGGGATTGACTTCTTAGTAGTTCATGAGAGAGAAGAGAGTGAGAGAGACATGATATTTTTTAAATTTTTATTTATTTGTTTATGTGGAAGAGAGGATTGTAATTCATTAGTTACTTTGCTATCGCATTGCAACTCCTTTAGTATGGTAGTATGCTTTACATTGTGTTTATGCTCAAGATTATCAATATTATCTGTGGGATGATGGTGGACATTATTATTAGACATTATTGATGATAGGTTACACATAAATCCAGTATATATGATGTAGGAGTGTTACTCAATAGTAGACTCTTGGATCTTATATTACTGGTGTCATGCCCTAATTTTACAAGGGAAACTTTGCCAAATTTAGGGTGTGACATAATCACAGGTGTCATGCCCTGCCTTCTAAAACCTTTTTTCACTATTTTTCACCTAGATTTACCTACTTTTAGGGTGGGGTGTTCGAGTCCTATTGTGAAACTTGACTAGTTTCTGCAGAAACATGGAGAAAATATCCCCTAATAATATCCTCTGATAATTTAGGGGATATTCTATTCATTTTTCTGTAGAAACTAGTTGAGTTCCACAATGGGACTCAAGCACCCCACCCTAAAAGTGGAAAAATCTAAGTGAAAAATAGTGCAAAAGGTAAATCTCACCTTAGAAGGTGAGGTGTGATAGAATGGTATCAAAGCCTAATAACTTATCTATGTGATAAGTTTAAGTTAAGAGATGAGTCTAGAACCATGATGGCATTGGATGTTGGAAGAAATAGGAAATGAAATGCCATTACAAGTTCATGAATTTATGTGAAAGATGGAACAACATTAGAAGTATGTTGAAGGCGTGAATTAAGGAAAAGAGGCATTTTGAATCTTACTATAAATATCATTTGGTAAGAATGCTATTCATATGAATGGTTATGATATGATATTGGTGATATTAACATGAAATGAATATGACAATGTTTTGACAGCCTAAGGATGATTTGATTATGTATATAGCTGATGATATAAAATCTGTTATGATCAAAGTAGTGTAGGAAAGCGTGGTGATATGTATATGCATCTTGTTTGAATATTGGGTAATGGTGACATGTATTTTATTTGTGTGAATTTAAAATAATGAAATTATGAAGAGCAAGGATATTTTTAGCAATTAAACTTAATTTGATTGGTGAATTGACTTGTGAGGGAATCATTACATTCCTTTGGTCAAAGTGGTTGTGTAAATTTTGTTGATTAATTGATAATTTGATTGTACATGGATGTTTCTTGATAGATTTTGATTGTGACAAATGGTATGCTTATAACTTTGCTTGTGAAAATGTTGATTTGAATGAATTAGAATGCGTGCTATGATTGTGTTGATTGATATTTGATTTCACTGCAGCTTGATTACTAATGTAATTGATGAAATTTTGTATTTTCTCATATGAGGAATAGTGAATGTTGTGGTATGAAAAGCACTTTGTGAATTGGTTTAATGTGCTTAGAGGGAAATGAGTGTTGAGAATTGGATAATGATTGGAATACATTTATTATATAAGTGAATTTGGATGTTTATTTTAGGACTGATTAACTGTTCAATTAAAGTATATACATTGTGTATGAGTAATGTGAGATTGTATGATGTGCCTTATGAGGCATTTGGGTTAT
>JAYJMB010063882.1:0-25751 GCA_036873735.1 Pouteria campechiana
CCATCAAGTTTTGGACCATCAAGTTTTTGGCACCGTTGCCGGGGACAGATGGAAGCCATCAAGTTTTTGGCCATCAAGCACAAATGAAAATTGCAGTTAACATGTTGTGTCAGATCAACTCATCTAAAATGATTTTGAGCATAATCATTCAGTTTTATTATTTTACTATTATTTGAATATATATCTTTCTTTTAGTTGTGTGTCTTTTAGACATTCTTGTTTTCAAGTTACTTGTTATTTTAGTGTTGTTTATTTTCTTTTTGTTTATCTTAGAAGTTTTACTTTATGTTTTTTAGAGTTTTATTAGACCTAGTGTGAATTTTGTATTCTCCTATATATATACATAAGTGAAAAAATATATGCATAGAAAATACTATGTATAAAAGATGATTTCTATCAATATACAATTATCTAAGTAATTAAAATTCTAAATATGGTTTTTAAGCAATGTGCAAATGAATGAATAAATGAACATGTAGAAATACGTAAACATAGTTTCATAATTCAATTTCAATCTATATACAACTGTAGGAAATTTAGACAAAGTTCTAATTATTAATTCTAGTCTTCATCATGAAATTTGATTTCTACGAATAAATATTCAGACAATTTTAACCTGATATAAACATATATAATAAATTTGAATATGAACATGTGAGCAATTTAGAATTAATGAATTAGTGTGAAAGTTTTTTTTAAATAAATGCGTGTAAATAGATGAGATAATAAATGGAAAGACTGAACATAAGTACAAAAGAATGAACTGAAAAAAATGCATAAGTAAATATTTCAAAAACAATTCAGATAATGGCACATTTAGTAAGAGCTTTTTCAGTTTGAGTGTCATACATGCACTTACCTTTCCTTTTTATTTTGAAGGAACTTGATATTTCATCGTGTCTTCAATTTATTTCTTCAGACCAAGGCTCCTTTCTCTTTCTTCTTCTTCAAAAGATCATTTTCTCCTTTATTTGATTTCCTTCATTCAGGTTAGTTTAAATAATAACGCAAGTGGTATGTGAGTGCCAAGTGTTTTCGTCCCTTATTACTTTGTCTTTGGCTTGTCTAAGATTTCTCATCAAAACATCCTTACAAATGGTGGGACAGAGAGCATATAGTGAGTTTTCAACATTTTCAACTCAGCTCTTATTTCATCCTCGCTTATGCCAATACAAAAAAATTTCATAGATGAAAATCATTTGGGCATAAGAGATATTTCCAATCTTCTTTTCCATTATATCTAGTGTAATCTATCAAAAAAATTTCGAAGATGGAAGATGGACTACTCTTTGAAGAACACAGAGGATGACAATGTTGGTTAAGTCAAATAGATCACTAGAATTGTTTGTCTAAACCACTCTGTTACCACTTTTAGAGTCCCTTAGGATGGCTTAACCCTAAAGGAGAGGGGTGAATTGGGTAAATAAAATTCATTGCTTAAACTCTATTGGATCATTTCCTTGTTTTCATGCTTGTGTGTGGTATGATGTAAGAAGAACAATAGAATAGTAAACTGCAGAGAAATAAAGCAAACACATATACATAGATAAGGCAGTTTTTATAGTGGTTCAGGACCCCGTCCCTACATCCACTCTTCTAATGATACAAACTCATTGTGTCTTGGGTTCCAATATACCCCATACAATGGAATACATAAGTGTCTCTGACACTTCTTCTGGATTCCAACTCTAGGGGGCACAGTAAGTGTCCCCGACACTCTTCTGCTTTTATGACCGTATTAGAAAATTGATTGGTTTCAAAGGTCACCAGCAAACTTGATGGTTTTTTTAAGTTCATCAATAACTTATTACAATGTGGTTTTCACGACCTCACCACAAACTCACTGGTTTTAAAGATCACCAGCAAACTTGCTGGTTTTCTAGAGCTCACCAACTACTCTCTAGTTTTAAGTTTACCAAAAAACTAACACTTTACAAAGTGTTACAATGAAGCATAGGGGAGGATATGATGTCTCTCTCTCTCAGCACTATGTAATACAAAGATCTTCCCATAATGTAAAGATAATGGCCATAAGGATATGAAGTTTTAAGCTCAAGAAAGATAGATGATGATTCAAGCTTTTGGCCATAGGTGAAAGGATTTGCATAAGGTTAGACACATCTGAAATTATTCCTTAACCACCTTTGAATTGTCCAACCTTTTCTCCTTAAATAGCTTTTTCATACTTTCGACCATTGGAGAAGATGAGTTCCGTTGAATGCAGAAACGAGAGTAGCATTGAATGAATAAGACCATTTGGGTGTTCTGCCGTTAAAGTCTAGGTCTTTCTAATCTGTCTTGAGCTGCAACATAGCTGTTTAGAGAGTAGGATGAGCTGTGCTAAAAAGTATTCCTTGTTTGACTGATTACAGCTTTGAAAATCTTGCAGCACCACTTATTGGTGGAAATGTTGACTGGCATAAGTCTACATAATGATGGCATGAGTGTAGATGCCATTTGTATGCTAGTCACATAAATTGAGTTTTCCTCTAACAAGTCATGGTCTCTCTCTATCTACATTTGTCTTCTATTAGTTGCAGGTGAATTCTTCATAGGTTTGTCTATTAGTTGAACTTCCATAAGAATGATTTTTTTGTTGCAAGTAGCAGATGAACTTTGAATGGCACAGATGAAGTCGAACTGACTGAGAGATAAACTCTTACTTGTCTGCCTCAATTCCTCTAGAAGATTTGTTTGTTTATCAATCCTTCATGAATTTGCTTTGTTTGTTGTAGATGATAGATCATCTTTGGATGGCTCTAACCAAGATAGACTACTTGATTGACAAACATCTCCTTCTATATGATCACATGAAGTGGGATGTGCTTCCTTTGTTCTTCATCGTTTGTTGGAGGTGACAGACGAAGTTTGCTTAGTCTTGCACTAATAGACAAAATGTGACTTTCTTCTTTTATTCCTTGTTGTCTATTAAAAGTGCCAAACAAAGCTTACTTTAATTTGCTCCAATAGACAAAGTATAGCATTCATCTAGTGTATGTGATAGGTGAATCATGTTCTAATTTGTCTTGGATAGAATACTTTGCATGTCGCATTTATTTGTTGTAAGTTATAGATGATCATGTCTTTGTCTATTGAAGCCCATTTTGATCCAAGGACCTCTTTTTCTGTTCAGCTTCATCTATGCTTAATGTGCAGCTTCTCCTTCATCTTCTGCTTTGGCCGATACTTTGTCTATCATGAGTAATAGATAAACTTTTGATCTACAGATGAAGTTAAGTTCTTCAACTGTTTTGCACACTTCGAGCAACAAAAGGGGTTTGTTCTAACAACTTCCTTAGTTGTTCAATCTTGATTTGTCTATCTTGGCAGAGATTAAGGTGCACTCCCTTGTATATTCATATTATCATTTTATCCTTAGACTAATCCAATCTTCTTAATTTATGTATGGTTGTCTAGGCGACAATTTCTTTGTCTTTCTTCATTTGTCTTCCAAGCTGTTAAGTTGCTTCTTTGTCTTTGCACTTTGTCTTGGATAGACATTGATTAGATCAAGTATAAGTGGTTCAAATTTCTCAAACAAAATTTAAGCTCTCTGATAATGGCTTCTTTTTTAACTTCTTGTTTTGTATTTGTCTATTAACATTTTCTTATTAAGGTTGATAGACAATGCAAACTTGTTGTTGCACATCTTCGAAGCCTTATTTATCTCCTATTGCTTTTGTTTGTGGAAGCTTCTTTTAGATAATTGTAACCTTTCTTATCTTCAGTTTCTTTTTCTTCTTCTTCCATGTTCTTCATCAGTCTAGCTCTTTTGGAACATAGCAGATAGCTATGGCAGTTTGTAGCAGCTGATCATTATCCTGCACTTGAACTTTTTTGCACTTGGTACGTTGTTAGCTTTTCTATATATAATATCAGAATGTTTTTTATCTTCATGTGATTATAGTATATTGTAAAGCAAGGATAATATATATTTCCATTAAATGCATAATATGAAAGCTTAATTAATTATGGTGCTTAATATGATTTAGCAAATTTATGTAGTGAAGATTACTTTATTATGTGCACACCATAAAGTGAAGACTATATGCTTGTTTAATTAAACATTCATGATTAAGTGTTTATGTTAATTAATTATTATCAATTCATAATCATACATATGATTATTATAGATTTAAGCATACAAGTTTCTTCCCTTTAATATAAGTTTTGTTATCATTAAAATCATATATAATAATGTTGATAGAGGTAACATTTCTCAATAGTGAGTCTAATTACTCTAGATACCTAGAAAGATATCATGATTGAAAGATCATAAAAGGAAAGTTTCTTAACTTTGATGTTTTCAGAGACAGTGGCATGAAATTAGATGTATGTGAATGGTTCAAAGCTACTTTGAATTTTACAAAGCTACTTTGTCCGTAGACTAATTGGAGACAAAGCCAAAGACAAAGTAGATTTGTCCGTAGATTTGTCTGAGATAAAGTTTAGAATGCAAAAACTTTAGAAAATGTAAAAAATAGTTTTGGGACGAAATAGAAGTGCGATACATTGAAGTTTTAAATATAATGAACATGCTTTTGAATTCCAAACTATGATTTCAGAAATTGATAATGTGTTTAAAGTATTTTTAGTAGTTGGTGCCACAGTACCCAACTATTGGAGTTATCTTTGAAAGTAGATTTTTCTGCATAAGTGTTGCTACAATCTTTAGAAGTCAGAGACATCAAATTGAAGGTTGATTTCAAGGTGTAAGCGAGTTGCAATTTTCAGAAGTTATCTTCGGAAACCAAGATATGTAGCAATTTAGTTTATTTTCGAACTCCTATTTTTATGCTTAAAAGATAGAGTTATTCTTAGAAGCAGATCTTTGTGCATAAAGAAATTGTAATTCTTGAAGGAGTTCTACTAAAACCCTGCTACTTGGGTTATTTAAGGACATCCAGAATAGAGTTCAGTGCAGAGAGTTTTTTAGGAGAGAAGTTTTGCAAGGGACCAAGGGAGAGATTTCAAGTTCTACAATATGCATATTTTGAATATTATTATTTTTCTTTTCAAGAATTAATTAATTATCTTTTTATATGGCAAAGATGTAGCCCTCCTTGATATTTTTTGCTAATTGGGATTGTTGGTTTATCAATTCAATTTTATCTTGTTTTATTCATTATTTTTAATGCAATCATCTGGTTTGTTTAATTACCTAATCACCAATTTTATGAATTAGATTGATTGTTTGAGCATGGTTAGGGTTCACACCATATGCAAAACCATGAGCTCTCTTGAATGAAAAGATAGATGGTTAAGGTACACACCATATGTTAAACTAGTCTATTTGGTCCATAAAAGTTCTTTGGTCTTAATACGTTTTCACCTCAATTATACTACATAGCATAGGTAATTTGAATGAGTGAAAATACTTGATTTAAAACCATACGCCTAATGGTAATAATCATATGTTAGTGAGAACAAACCTAAGATAATGAATGGAATCCAATATCCCAGCAACATAAGATATAATTGATGGTGAAATTGGATCCCTAGACTCTTGCAATCGTGAAATCTCATCAACTTACCAATTGTTCTTGAGAGTACCCCTTAGCAACTAATCGTGCTATGTTTCTTACAACTAACCTACTCTTATCTAGTTTTTTCTAAATACCCATTTAGTTTTGAGTACATCAATAGTATTTGGTTTTGGAACTAATTCCCATACATTGTTTCTTTCAAACTGGTTAAGCTCTTCTTGCATTGCTATAATCCAATTTTCATCATTCAAGACTTGATCAATGTTAGTTGGTTCTATTGTAGATATGAAGGCATAATGACTACAGACATTTTGCATAGGTCTTCTTACTATGACACCATCATATATATTTCCTATAATTTGCTTTTAAGGATGTACAGTAACAAATCTCAAATCAGTAGAAGGTTAATAGAGAACATTACTTACTCTTACCTCCTATTCATTTTCTAAACTTTGTATGTCTTCAAAATTTGTGCCATCCTCTTGATTATTCAATTTGAGCTTTTTCATATTTGTTGCAGCTTTATCTGCATTACTATCATGCTCCTTTCTCAGGGTTATATTTGCTTCATTAAATTTAATATATATGGACTCTTCTACAATCGGTGTTTTCTTAATGTAGACTCTAAATGCTCTATTGTTGGAAGAGTAGCCAAGAAAGATAGCTTTATAACTCTTTGGATTAAACTTTCCAAGGTTATCTTTTCCATTGTTCAGCATATAGCATAAGCATCCAAAGGGATAAAAATATGAGATGTTTGGTTTTCTTTCTTTCCAAAGCTCATATGGGGTTTTCTTTAAAATTTCCCTTATGGTAACCTTGTTCAACATATGGTAAGCAATCTAACTGCTTCTCCCCAGAATCTTTTGGACAATTTAATTTCATTCAATATGGTTCTTGTCATTTCTTGAATTATCTGATTCTTTCTTTCCACAACTCCATTTTATTGAGGAGTTTTGGGGGATGAGAAACAATGGTGAATTCCTTTTTCATCACAAGAATTAATAAATCTTTTGTTCTTGAATTCACCCCCATGATCACTGCGGATGTATATAATCAACATTTGTTTCTCATTTTGGACTAGCTTTGAAAAAATATAAAATATTGAAAATGCTTTGACTTTGCTATTCAAGAGAATTACCCATGTAAATCTAGAGTAGTCATCCACTATCACATATACATATCTTTTTCCTCTAAGTGTGACTATGTCTAATGGTCCAAATAAATCCATATGCAATAGTTCTAGAGGTCTAGATGTAGATACTTTATTTTTAAGATAGAAGGATACTTTAGTCTATTTTGATAATTGACAGGATTTGCATATTTAATTTCTGTCATAATTTAATTTTGGTAGACCAATCATGAGATCCTTTTTTCATAAAGATTTGATATTTGACATATTGATATGTCCCATCCTCTTATGCCATACCCATGGATCATCCTTGACTGTAATTAACCATTTTCCAACTATATTATCCAACTATACTAGATAAACATTCTCATGCCTTTTTTTGCTAAATAGTAGATCATAGTCTATGCTGAATACATTACATGCAGATGGTTCAAACATAACTTTTTGACCCTTGTTATATAATTAATTGATGTTTAGCAGATTATGCTTGAGTCCTACATATAATACATCCTCTATGCGTGCATTAAATAAACCATAAATTTTACCTATTCCCTTCATAAGACCTTTATGATTGTGGCCAAATGCTACTATTCCTCCATCCATTGGCTTTAATTCTTTAAACATCTTTTTATTCCCAGTCATATATCTTGAATGACCACTATCCATGAACATGCATTTCCTGACATAGCTTTGAGACTTAGCTACATTCAAAGCAAATTTACTTCTTACCAAGTATTGGGTCCAATGATTTTAGTGCAAATGTGTGTGGTATAAATGTGTGCTCATTTCTTGCATTTCCATCTCATCTGAGCACTTTTTGCTTGCATCTTTTTTGCATAACAATCATATAACTTATGTCCAAATCTGTTGTAGGAATAGCAAATATTTGGGACTCTAATAGATGCAATATATTCCACTAGTTTCTTTATCTAGGGATAATTCATGAGTCTTCTAATGTTTGAACAGTTCTCTTTTTTTTCTGTGAGGTTCACTCCCTCAGACATCTAGCAAATTTCTATAAATTTTCATCATCTGACTATTCACAGCCAAGTCCCTTTTTGCTGGTTTGACCAATCATTCTCATAAATTTGGTCACAAACTCTCATGGATTAGAGAATTTACTCAGTGTATTGTTTAATATTTCCATCTCTTTCTTTAGATCTCTAACTTTCTTTTGTAGAGATAAATTTCTTTCTGCCAGAAAGAAATTTACTTTGACAGTTGCATCAAAGTGTCTTTTCTTTTGAGTAAATTTCTGGCTAAGTGATTCAAATTCACTAAAGAGAGAGTTGTATGATTGTTGTAACTCATCAAATTTTTTGCTTCTGACAAAAGTGCTATTTGAGCTTGAAGAGTTAAAACTGTAAGAGCAACAAGAGTTTACCTCTGTTTCCAAGTTTCTTACGCGTTATTCTTTGATGGTGATTTGATCTATCAATTCATTCTCCATCTGGGCCATGTAGCATATTCTTACAAGATGTCCAACTTCATTGTCGTCTTTCTCACTTGAGCTAGTTCCTAATGATTCATTGTCATTCACATACATTCCTCTAGCTTAGTTTCTTGAGGACTTCTTGAAGTATTTCTTTTCTTTTCTAGCATCCTTCTCATTCATATTTACTTTTTCTTTGTTAGGACATTTAGGAGACATGTGTCCGATCCCTCTACATCTATAACATGTAAGGAGATCATTCTTTCTTTTAGCCATTTTCTTTTGATATTTAGGCTATCTCCTTGAAGAGTTACCTCTACTGCTTCTTGCAAACTTTCTACAATTTTTGACTAACATAGTCATATTATCTTCAGATTGTGATGCTGAATCACTATTGTTTTCTTTGGTTAGTTTCAAAGCAATATTTTTCTTTAGCTTTATTGGCTCCTCCCTTTTGTTCTTAATCAGCTCGTGTGACATCAATGAGCTAATAAGATCATCCATCAGAAGAGTGTTTAGATCCTTTGCTTCCTCTATTGGTGTAATCTTCTAGTTCCACGATTTTGGCAGCGCTCGTAGTATTTTCATCACCTATTCAAAATTTGTAACTTCTTTTCTCAAACCTTTTAAAGCATTAGTAACTTTAGAAAAATGAGTATACATTTCAGATATACTTTTTCCTTCTTTCATCCTAAAATTTTCTAGTTCTCCTATCAACATATTTCTTCTGGTTCTTTTGACTTGTGAGAAACATTCATAAATAGACACTAATTTATCCCATATATCTTTTGTAGTAGTGTAGGAGGATACTCTATCAAACTCAAATGGATAGTCCACAAACTAAAGATTTCATAACCTTTATATTATTTTGGACTAAGGCGGCTCCCTCTTTGGTCCATGCATCTACTTCCGTAGTTGGAAGAGTAATTCTGACTTTAATAGCACTACAAGATTCCAAATCATTGGCTATAATAAATTGCTTCATCCTTAACTTTCAGTAAGCAAAGTTAGTTCCATCAAATAGGGGTGGCAGAGTAGATGATTACCCCTCGACAAATATTTGTAATGAGGATGATGGGTTTGCCAATGGATCACTACAATTGTTTATGTAGTCTGCTTTGATATCACTTGTTGGTTTTGAAGGTTAGGCAAAACCCAAGAGAGAAGGAATGAACTGGGTACTTAAATATTATTTCTCAACCTTTGAGGATTACTCTTCCCTCTAACAATCAATCACTCAATCAATAAATGCACAAAATAAATAAGACACAATGATTTTTATAGTGGTTCAAGTAAATACTCTACTCCACTCTTCCAAGAGCACTTTTCTCTTAGTGTCTTGGGTTCTACTATTCTTAATAGCAGAAATACAATAGTGCTTTCAACACTCTTCTAGATTCTAGCTTTAGAGGGCATAAATAAGTGCCCCTGACACTCTTCTATATCCAGTTCCATGGGGCGTAAACAATGCTCCCAGTACTCTTCTAGATTCTAGCTCTAGGGGGCGCATTCACAATGCTTCCAACACTCTTCTAGATTCCAACTCTAAGGGGCATGAATAAATAGCTCTTGTCTATATTCAGATAGTCATAGCTCTTCTTGAGTCTAGTCTCCACCATTAGCTCAAAGAACTTTATAACAAATGAATATCAAAAGTTTACATATAGGAATTTCTCAAATCAGTAAATGCTCTCAAGAGTATTTTGAATGATTTTCTTAATGCTTCATTAGTTCCTCCTACTCTAACGATGCTTCATTCATAGCTGCTTTGAATTCTAGTCATTGGGGGTAGGTGAGCTCCATTAATAATAAAAAATATTTTGATTAGCGTATTTTGAATTCTCTGACTTCTGTTTATTCCTAGTATGATGAAATGCTTACAGCTCCAAGCTTGGAAAAGATGGTTTCTGGTTTCTCAATAAGCTCTAGTCGAGGTATTACTGCAATTGCTGCTTCTTTCATCAATATAGAAAGATCGTTATTAATGCTAAGGGAAGACCAATGATTCATTCTAACCATTGCTTGTCCTTTACTTATGATAGACAAAGTATTTGTCAAGTTGTCCAAAAGATAATGTACCTTCATCTTCATCTTTTGTAAGTCACAAATAAATCATCCTTTCTATTTCTGCCAAATGAATCAACTATTCAAGTTCTTTGTCTGTTGCATCGTAGAGGTACCTATGTCTTATTACTTTAGTGCTTCATCTATTGGTTATGTCTATTGTAAGTAATAAATGAAGTTTTAGATCACAGATGGGTTTTCTTCATGCCGTCGTCTGGTGGATTATTTCTCCGCTTTATTTGTTAACAGTAGATGATCACTGACAAATTTTTTGCTCTATCAAACACTCCTTGCTTCTTCTACTTTGTCTGTCATTAGCAGACGATCATTAGCTCACTTGTGATAGACAAAGTTTCTGCTCTACCATACGATTCTTGCTTCTTCGCTTTGTCTGTTGATGGCAGACGAAGTTTTTGTTCTACCGAAAGATCTTCATTTCTTTCGCCTTTGTCTGTTCTCATTAGATGGCCATTAACATAACTATGACTTGCTTATGATAGATGAATCTATTGTATACATATTATTTTGCATGCGTCAAATATAATTTTCCACTTTGACAGATGAATGGAAATAGTTGAGTTCTTTTCATTCATGCTTTGTCTATTACAACACTTTATCTTTTGCTTCTCGACTTGCTCAAACCTTGTCACCATGAAATATTTTTTTTGTGATCATTTTTCTTTAAGACCTACAACTTGATTCTACATGCTAAAATCTTAATAAAAACCATTTGTACATAATCTTCAATCAAGTTTTTTCTATCATCGAAACCATGCATTCAGGTCAACAACTATTGAGAGTTCGTTAGCCTATATATGTGATGAGGATGGGTTGTCAAACTAACTTACCAACTCATACAATTGAAGATTACCTTTAATTTCACTAATTGTGAGAAAAATCTCTTTTAGAAAATACACATCTTTGGAAAATTTAAGTCATTCCTCCATTTGGATGTTCACCATATATCACATACCCTTTTGAATGTTTAGGGTATCTTATTAAACACATTTATAAGACCTAGGACCCAATGTTTCATGTTTATTTGACATGTTGTGAACATATCCGGCACAACTCCATGGTCTTAGGTTATCCAGATTTGGTTCTATACCATTCCACAACTCATATGGAGTGGTTGGAACCAATTTTAAAGGCACGCGGCTCAAGACATAAGTGACTGTTATGACCGCATCTCCCCAAAACTTAACTGGAAGATTAATATGTCTTAGCATGGACCAAACATGTTCAAAAAGGGTTCGATTCCTTTATTCTACGACACCATTTTGTTATGGAGTGTATGGAATGGTTAATTATTGCTTGATCCCTTTCATCTCACTATATTCTTTGAACTGATTAAATAGATACTCTCTCCCCCTATCAGTTTGGAGAACCATAAGGTGAGAGTTTTTCTGATTTTCAACTTCCGCAATAAAGTGTTTGAAGCACTTGAAAGCTTCAGAATGATGAGATTAGAGAATTGTGTAGCCATATCCTGAGAAATCTTCAATAAATGTGATAAAGTAATATTCACCATTTCTAGATCTCACATTCATCGGACCACAAATATAAGAATGAATCAAATGTGAACCTAATGATAAGTGAATTTCATTCACTTATATTTTGTATTTTTAAGCTTAATTCCATGTAATCTTTGATTAGTTTTATGTTAATTTCATATGTTTTTGTTATATGTTTAGGTTAGTGGAAGAGTTGAGAAAAGGAGAGAAAGAAAACAAATATGAAGTAGCAAAGCAATGAAGGAAGGCAATTACAACAGCAAGGGAGCAGATCAAAGATGCAAAGGAGCAGAAGTGATCAGTGTGGTGGCACCAGTGAATGATCAAACTACAAATTTGATATTTTTTTATGGAAAATGCTATGTTTTTATACCTGTTTTTAGTAGATTTTAGGGGAGCCTTTTAGAGAGAGTCTAGGGTTTTTGTTGGAGGCTACTCTAAGGAGATTTTGGGGAGCAAAGAAGGAGATTCATAAATATTATTGATTTTTGATCACTAGTTTCATAAATATTATTGATTGTCTATGCATAGTTAAGGTGCACACCTAATACACAATCATGAGCTTCCTTGAATGAGAAAAGTAGAAGGTTAAGATGCACACCTTACGCACCACCATTCTACTTGGTTCATAGTTCTTGATCTTGATGGGTTTTCACCTCAATTATGCTACATACCATAGGTAATTAGAATGAGTGAAAGTGCTTAATTTAAACCCACACACCAAATGGTAATAATCATATCATAAAAAGAATGAACCCAAGCAAGCATTGAATCAAATATCCATATAGCAAGGGGAGTCATTAAGTGGTGAAATCTGAACCCTAAACCTTTACCACTTGCAATCTATCCTATATTATTCTATAGATCTAGATTTCTAATTATCTTCTTAGTTTATTATTCTTATTAATTTACACCAATAATCCATCTTTTCAAAGTAAGTTTTAGTTAGTAACTCAATTTAATTAAATCAGTTTGCCATTCTCTATGGGCTCTACCCTTGCTCACACACACTATACCATTATACACTCGTGCACTTGCAAGGTATTATAATTTGAACCATCAAGTTATTTATGTGGTTGCTAGGGAATGGTTCCAAATTAATTTAATTAAGTTAGTTACAATTTTTCTTTTCTTTTCTTTTTGTATATATATATATATATTGTATAAAATCTTTGAATTATTCTTTTTGGTTTTGTAGAGTTTGAATGAATGGAAGGAGATTGCTGAACCGAACTTGGATTCCATTAAGTGATCAAAGAGAAAAGTTAGAAATTAAGCCTGACAACATCCCTAAGGAAGAGGGGCTTCAACAATAAGTTACAATGGCAGACAATGCAGAGAATTGTGTGGCTCAACCAGCTTAGATAGCTCAATAACTTATGAAAGATTTTGCACATCCTACCATTGTAATTTCACCCTCATGCATTTATTGAATGATGAAGCTAAGAACTATGAAATTAAGAATATTCACTTTAATATGCTTCTATCTTTTCATGGTATAGCTACGGATGACCCACTGACTTTCATGTATGATTTTTATACAACAATCCAGACTTTTTGGTTGTAAGGATTGACCGAAGACCAAGTACGCATGAGATGTTTTCTCTATACCTTAAAAGATGCAGCCAAAACCCGGTTTATGACTTCGACACCTGGCTCTTTGACTACATGGGAAGTAATTTACAATAAGTTCATAAGCGAGTTTTACTCCCATGTGAAGACTGCTGAACTAAGAGGTAAGATTGCTATGTTCTCTCAATTGGATGGAGAACCCTTCCATGAGCCATGGGAAATGTTCAAGGCCATATTGATTCAATGCCCTCATCATAAATATCCATTAGAACTACTTAATCAATTTTTCTATTAGGGACTGACATAACCATGCCAAGCTATGGTCGATAATGCTACAGGGGGAGCCATGGGAGAGAAGACCCTAGAGGAGACATATGAGTTGTACGAGATGCTAGAATAGAAAAGTGTGAGAGGTAGGTCAAGCGGTATTTATGAAGTATGTTTTAATACAAACTTATCTATGCAGATGTCAATGATGGCTAAGCAAATGAAGTCATTGTGTTTAGTGGTGGTAGACATGAAGCACCACAGCCTACCTCAACAGAGGTTTGTTCCTTTTGTGGTATATCTGGTCATACACGTAACCTTTGCCCCTCTAAGGAACACTTTGCAGGAGATGTTGAGCAAGCTAATGCACTAAATTTCTCTAACCAATAGCAAAGGATGATCCATACTCAAATTTCTATAATCCAGGGTGGAGAAATAACCCAAACTTCACTTGGAGCAATGAGCCTAACCAGAACCAAGCTAGATCTTCTTTTTAGCCAACAAAACCCAAGCCTAATCTCGAAGAAACCTTGCAAAACTTCATGCAAGCAACACAAAACCAATTTCAAACTAATGATATAAGTTTTCAGAATGTGAACTCAAGATTTAACAACATGGAGGCTTCTGTAAAAAAGATGAAAACACAACTAGGTTAAGTTGCTGAAGCAGTGCAAGGACACAAACTTGGACACTTGCCTAGTTAGCCTAAGCAGGCAAAAAATCTTCTTGGGAATCAGTAAAAGGGGAAGTTTTCTTACCTAAACATTAAATAAATTGCTTCTTGTAATGCAACCCAAGCTTTTGAGTTTTTATTTTTCTTTTAGTTAATTTGAGTTATTAAGAAAAGTTGATTCGTTGTTGTAGTTGATAGGTTAGCATTAGGGTAGTTTGCTTTAGTTATATTTTGAATTTTTGCAATGAATAATTTGCTCTTTTGTGTTAATGATAGGTTAAAGAATTGATGAAAGTGAATTGGATGCAAAACCAGTGAGGATTTAAAGCAAGGATCCCATGATGTAAGTGATGGAGTTGTGGAGCAAATCAAAGTGATTCAACCAAGTCTTGAAGAAAGGGAGCAAAGCACATGAAGCTTCAAAGTCAAGAATCATCACAAGGGTGCTAGAATAGAGGAGTGCTAAAGCAGGTAGTGAGTAGCGCCACCAGCACCGAGGTGAGTAAAAAAAATTTATTGTGCAAAACGGGCAATGAGCGGTGCCGTTGGTGGCTGAAACGCATTTATCCCCCCTCCCATTTGTGCCCTTCTCTCCAAACCCAAAACCCCTCTTTCCCCCTTTCTTCTCCACACTCCAAACTCTTCTCCCCTACATCAGATCCCTCCCATTCCACCACCAATCTTACTCCATAAATCTCCCAAACACATCATTCTTCATCCATCTCTCTCATTCCCTAAATTCTCATCCACTTCTTCTTCTCCAAGCATTCTTCTCAAGTTGGGTTCTCAAAGACACCTATGGCTTGAAGAAACCAAGGTGAAATCCAATCATTTTTACTTCAATGTCTTCTTCTTAATCTCATCTTGTTATTTCCAAAAGAAGGGAATGGGTTTTTGTGAGGAAATGGTAGGTTTTCATGTTGCACATGAAGTGTTTGATAAATTACTTGAGAGATGGTTGTGTTGATTGTCATGGTTAAATCAAATTTTTTATACTTCATTGCTCCCTTCTTAATCTTTTATTATGATTTTCAAGAAGAGAAGATGGAATTTTGTGATGGAAGGTTGATTTTTCAAGTTGCATGTTAGGTGTTCGATGAAATACTTGAGAAAACTTTGTGTTGATTTTCAAGGTGGAAATTGTGCTATGATGTGTGTGGCTATATATGCTTAGATTGGTGTGAAGTTTGTGGGGTTATGTAGTGAATTTGTCCATATCTTGAAGGTTTTTGGGGTATGATCCGTGAAGGTTCATTTTGAACTCATTGTTCGTGTGCATGTGTTTTATTTTGAACCTATGAATGTGGCATGTACAATGAAGTCAAATTGAGCTCTTAGTGTTTAATGGAATGTTTGACTTATAATTTGTTGAATTTCCATGCTTAGTGCTTCATGAATTGTTATGGGAGTACTGCCATGTATGATAGATGCATTGAAATTGTGTTGAATGAGGTGCTTGCTAGGTGTTTGTTGAAATGCCTAAGTAAAAGTTGCATTGGCCAAATGCTTACTTGAGTAGTCTTGGTTATCTGTATGGGTCAAGTGTTGAAGTAAAGTGCTTTGGTGTGATTTGGGATAAGCTAATTTGTGTTAAGTTATCATATTGTGCTTCAAGTGTTCTTTCTTTTCATTGTTTGCCAAGTATGCCTCCATGAAAGTCTACTACTTCTGGATTGTTCAAGAGACAGAGGGCGGAGTTTGAGCCCACCTTTTTCAATGAGCATGTGGAACAGCTATACATTTTAGCCACTGTCAATCGTGAAGGGATACAAAAGAGGGGCATCAACACAACAAGCAATTAGATCTAGAACAACATCATTCAAAGGCATTAGTAGAGATTTGTGGCTCAACCTAAGCTAGAGTTTCATTAGTGAGAGAATTCTATACCAATGGAAAAGACAGTATGTGGTGGGATCCTAGTGAGAGAAGAACTCTTGTGAGAGGGAAGTTGGTTTCATATGATAGGTCTTCTATCAATCATTGTTTTGAGTTGGAAGATATTGAGGAGGATGACTATACTGCATGGCTTGAGCAAAGCCCTGATTATGATACAATCATCGCTTGTTTGGCTAGGACGGGCAATAGATGGAAGATGCAACATGAAAGAGTAATTAACTTTCCACGAAGTCAGTTAAGAACATTCCCACAAGCATGGCAGTATTTTATTTTTGCTAAGTTGATGCTTTCTAACTATGTTTCAGATGTAACCAAAGAAAGAGCTTTGCTAAACTTTGTTATTATGACACGGTTGTCTATTGATGTGGGGAGGGTGATTGAGCGTTCCATTACTTTGTTTCTGACTGGAAGGCTGACAAACAGCCTTGGCCATCTAGCCTTGATTTGCTAACTGTGTCACATGGCGGGTGTTCCTATCAAACCACAAGAAGAACTCTAGCCATCACTCCCTCTCATAGATGATGTAGTTATGGAGCATTTGGAAAGGACTAGTGCTTCAAGCCACAGGATTGACCCATCATCCGCTGCCCCAAGCTCTTCCTAGCAAAGACAATCAAGGCATTCCCAGAGTGGTACACCCACACTAGCTGATCTATAAGACCAAATTACGGACATGCGGGATTCCAATGAGCATTGGTAGCAATAGACAATGATGCAAATTAACTTCTTAACAGATCATGCTATGGCAATGTAGTCTATGTTTCAAAACTGCAACTTTTTCTAGGATGCGGGCTTGATTGTCTTTTCAACTCCTCCAGTTTTTCAACTATTCCATCCACTAGCTAATGATGAAGAGTCAAATGCTTCCTTTGATGAGTAGTCTGGCATATTTCAGGGAAGTCCTCAATTCGATTGTTTTATTTTTCACATTGAGGACAATGTTTGGTTCAAGTGCAGGGGAGTAGTTGTTTGTTTTATTTAGGTTTTGTGTTTTGTTTAGAGTGTCTTGTTAGAGTGGGTTGTGTTTTGTTTTGTTTTGTTTTAGAATATTTTTAGTCTGTTTTTGAGAGATTTACATTATGACTACCAGAATTTGCCTCCCAAAAGCAATTGTGTGCCAATGTGTTGAAATTAATTAGGATATCTCTCTCTGATAAATCACTAGCATGCTGTGTTTTTTATTACCATCATATAATTTAAGAAGAAGGATAAGTACTCTTTGTGATCTATTTGTCATGCACAAAATTCTTTCTTCCTCATGACTGATGGAAATTTCTCATGCACATTATGTCATAATCATGCAAAGTGTATGCAAATTAACTAAAAATATTGTGAATTTATTGACTTATTTTGATTTCAAAAAGCATGTTAGAACTTGTTTGAGTATCCCTCAAGGTGAAATCCTAGACAACATGTTTACTTGGAAGTGATTTAGGCATTCTTTGATTAGTTTGGGCCTTTCAAGCTAACCTAGTACATTCATGTCACTAAAGTCCCCATTGAGCTTGATGAAAGAATGGCATGTGCAAAGGATGTGAAAAACCACTATTCAAATTTTCTTGTTTAGCCTCATTATTCAAACCTATTTCACCTAAAAAACATGCATTACCTATTAAGAGTCATATTTTATGCTTATGGTTGTTGATAGGTATGAATGAAGCAAAAGAAGATAATTTGGGGGTGTGAAGATTGAGTATGTCATGATAGAGAAAGAAAATACAGGACAAAAGAAAAACAAGTCAAGTAAAGAAATATGTTTTAAATGGGGGGGGGGATCACATCCTATGAATTAAAAAGAAAAAAAGTTTGGGGTGTGATAGTAATACAGCCCAAAATTAAGAAAAGATAGAGAAAACCCCAATAAAAGTTAAGAGATTGAACAATCTTATGCAAGTTTATTATTTTTCTTACATTGTTGATCTTTGCTTCCTTTCTTTCTTAGCTAAATCAAAGGCCCCATTACAAGCTTAGCTAAGACCTATTGATCAAAGTGAATAAGAGTTGTCTACATTAGTTGAGAGGAATTATAAAAAGCAAGCCGATGATGTGTTTTGTGAAAATCATTAGAATCATTAGTTCACATATTATAAGTTGACAATATGCATGGAGCATAAGAGTGACATAGCACACACATTCACAATTTTCAATTCATGATAGGATTGACTAAGTATGAGTTTCATGTAATTATTTTGGAAGTGTTTTGACCAAATTCTAAATATGTGTAATTTGTCTAGCATGTGTTTAATTATTTGAGAGAGAGGTTATTCTAATTGTTTCACTAGTTTGGTTGCTAATTTTGCTTGAGGACAAGCAAGGGTTAAAGTTTGGGGGTATTTGATGAGTGAATTTCATTTATTTATATTTTGTATTTTCAAGCTTAATTTCATTCAATCTTTGATTAATTTTATGTTAATTTTACATGTTTTTGTTGTACGTTTAGGTTAGTGGAAGAGTGGACAAATGGAGAGAAAATAAGCAAATATAGAGCAGCAAAGCAATGGAGGAAAGAAAACACAGCAGCAAGGAAGCAAAGCTGAAGATGCAAAGGAGCGAAAGTGATCAGTGTGGTGGCACCACTGGTGCCAGTGCTAGTGGTTGAGCAAACTGCAAATTTAATTTTTTTAATATTTTTTTATATTGATGAATGCTACATTTTTAAGCTTATTTTTAGTAGTTTTTGGGAGAGCTTTTCAGAGAGAATATTGGGTTTTTCTTGGAGGCTACTCTGAGGAGATTTTGGGGAGCAAAGAAGGAGATTCAAAAAAAGCGAAGGAGATTCAAAAAAAGCGAAGGCGATTCAAGAAGGCTAATTACAGTATGATGTTCATCATGAAGGGAGTATTATTTATTTTCTTCATGAAATAATTCCTTCTTTCTAGGGTCAAGATGTAGCCTTTTTTCATGAACTTTGTTATTCTAATTATTGATTATTTAATACAAGTCTGCGTTTTTATTCATGAGTTTCATTTCAATCTTTTGATTTGTGTAATTGCTTGATCACCAGTTTCATAAATCATAATCATGCTCCACCATAATCTCTCTGATCCTCCACTCTACACTTAGAATGATTGTTCCCAGGCTAATCTATTTTGTATTTTGATCGTTCATATTCTCTGATGTATCTTTGTTTGTACTCAAATACAATGCAATGAAATGTTTGTTTCTATGAAATGTTTGTTACATATGGGATAATGTGTTTCTTTGTTATTATGACAAAAAGGGAGAGAGAAAATAATGTAAAATTATATAAGGGGAGCAACAATCTATAATATATCTACCAATGAACAAAAAGGAGGAGAATATATGTGAAAATAACAATGAGAAATTATCAATTAGTTATGGAAGAAAATAGAAATTTGTGGAATATTTAATGGTGTGATCTATAATTCAGGGGGAGATTATTCTTTTGATTATAATGAGATAATTTTAGGAAAGTTTTATCATTATCAAAAAGAGGGAGATTGTTAGTGTAAATGCATAGTTTTGATGACAAACAAAACTTGATTAAGTTATGTACTAATGAATATCTGTTGAGTGCTTATTATGAAGAAATATATTGTAAAAGATAGAACCCACGGATAATCAAATGCATGAGGATATAATCATGGAAGGAAGACGAAGGAATAGGAACATGCTCTAAGACGTCAATCTATCCAAAATTCCATACCAAAGGAAAAGATAAACATTTTGAACAAAGCAAAGTTTAAGACCAACATTCAAAACACCAATTGGGATGTCACCATACTAGTTGGTCTTTGGGAAAGCATGTCATCTTCCTGTTGAGCTAGAACACAGAGCGTATTGGCCTATAAAGAAATTGAAATTGAGTTTTGAAGCTTCAAAAAAGCAAAGAATGCTCCAGCCTAATGAATGAGAAGAGTTCCGAAATGAGGCTTATGAGAATGAAAGGATTCATACGGATCAAACCAAGAGGTGGCATAACAAGCTCATTTTGAGAAGAGAATTTAGACCAACCAAGAGATTTAACTCTTTAATTCTTGGTTGAAGCTATTCCCTGGAAAACTAAAATCAAGATGGCCCAGACCCTTTATTATGGACAAGGTGTTTCCTTAAGGTGCAGTGGAATTGAGAGCTCAAGATGGTAAGAACATTTCGAATGAATGAGCAAAGAATCAAGCATTATTAGGACAATGAAGAGTGAGGAAGACATTAGTTAGGTTGAGACTATAAACAAAGCACTTCTTGGGAGGCAACCCAAGTTTCTAAACTCTCTTTTCCATAGTTTCTTTGAATTAATTAGTTGTTGATTGCACATTCGTGTTTAGTTTACTTAATACATAATAGTTGCACTAGTCTAGTGCCAATTGTAGGTTTTATTCATGCACTAGTTAATTGGTTTGTCTCATAAAATGACTTGTTAATCAATGTTTGGCAGGATTAAGTACCCTAATTGAAGTCCAATGAAGCAAGGAGCACATTAAGTTCACAAAGGAATGAACAATTTGGACAAAAAGGGCAACAACTTCAACACTGCAATGCCCACATATGGAGCTGCGATGCCAAGCAAATGAGCAAAAGAGGCATTGTATCCAGCAGGTTCAGCGTCACGGCACCAGTTTATATAAGGGCATTTATTTCATTTTATGCCTCCACTCCAATTTGTTATTGCTAAGTTTTTCTTTCTTCTCTCCCTACTCCAAACACTCCCTCATTCCAAGACTCACACCCCACATCTATGAATTACTTTCCCCACATCGTCCACACCCCATAGCTTCAATAACTCCATTGAATTTAACCAAGGTTCATCTTCTTCAACCTTCTTTAGCATATTGAATCCAATGTTGGGTAATGGGGTTTCACGAAATTAGGTGTGCACACCACTTCCTTTGTGTTCAATTATTACACCTGATTTGAATTGGAAGTTTGTGAGTGGAGTTCCATCAAATTGGAAGACAATTTTGTGTGGACTCAAGAAGATTAGAAGTCCACATCAACATTTGAGAAAATGTCTAAAGGAAGAAGTGATTTGGTCTGACACATGTTTGGTGAAAAGCTTGAGTTAAGTGGAACCACTATGACTTGTGGTTAGTACCATTCCATTGAGTTGTATTGTGGTGATGGACATTGGTTTGAGTTGTATTGTGTGCATTTGACATTGCTATTGTGAGCACACTATCACCATGCCTCCAAAGAAATAGAGAACTACAAATGCAGATCCTGGTATCAAACCCACTTTTGTAATTGAGAAAGCAGTTGAAAGATTTCAGAAGTCAATTATCGAAAGATGGTGCATTCCAGAAAGAGGCTTTGAAAATCTCTATGGGGAAATTCATGACATAATTGGGACATAGGATTGGGAAAAATTTGCATCACAGCCTGATGCCACTCTCATTCTTGTGATCGAGAGTTCCATGTGAATGCCAAGGAGAAACAAGTTTCAAGAATTCAAGTACTCAAGGCACTAGTGAGAGGGAAGATGGTTCCTTTTGACAAAACATCTATAAACAAGGTTTACAACCTTCCCAACATTGATGATGATGACTATTCAACTTTGGTGGAGCAAGGTCATGATAATGAAAAAATCATTACTTTTCTTGCAAAGCTTGGTACTCAATGGAAGAGGAAAGATGACAAGGTGCTAAATTTCCCACATGGACAACTTAAAGTTGAAGGAAGAGCTTGTCATTACTTCATCTCAGTAACATGATAATGAGAAAATCATTACTTTTCTTGCAAAGCTTGGTACTCAATGGAAGAGGAAAGATGGCAAGGTCCTAAATTTCCCACGTGGACAACTTAAAGTTGAAGGAAGAGCTTGTCATTACTTCATCACAATAAAGCTACTACCAACTAATCAATTTTTAGATGTCAATAGGGAGAGGGCAGTTCTTAATTATGCCATACAAATAGGCCTGTCCATCAATGTGCATAAAGTCATTGAAGGTTGTATTATGTCCAACATTGTAGGACATACCACTGGTGGCTTTGGGCATCCTTCTTTGATCTATGAATTATGTTTGCAAGTGGGTGTAGCCACAAGCCCCACGGAGGAAATCCAGCATCCATGGCTAATAATTACTTAGGTAGTGATCATGGCCTTTGAGAAAAAGGGTAGTGCAGGTGAAGGAGTAGGTCCATCTTCCCAACCACGCTCTTCACAACAGAAATAGACTCTCCTCTTCTCACCTTGAGTCAAAAGTTGCTGATTTGCACTACCAAATGACAGAGATGTAGCCCTTGTTGCAAAAACATCAGTAGTGGTAATTTTCCATGACTTAAATATTTTATTAGTTTTTGACAAGGTTGGATCAATAATTTGAATACATAGTGAATTTTAAAAATGCTCTCATATCAATTCTAGCATATGAACCTAGGGAGTCAGATGAGGAAGAAGATGCAGATTGAAGACATTGCATTCAGGGAAGTCCTCACTCTTACTATTTTTACTTCACATTGAGGACAATGTTGGTTTTAAGTTTGGGGGTTTTTTCAGTGTTTTCCTATGTTTGTGTTCTTGTTTAGTGTTTTCTATTCATTGCAAACTAACAGCAAGTGCAAAGCAATTCTCTTATATGCAAAGGTACCATAAGGACAAGTAAAGATTGTTTTCTCTTGGCCCTCTAGGGCAATCAGAATTTGATTGTAGCCTGAATAACCATCAAGAAAGCAATAGTAATTGTAACTTGCCAAACGGTCCAACATATCAATGAATAATAATAAAAAATGATCCTTTCTAGTGGCTTTATTCAATTTTCTATAGCAAATGAAAACTCGCCACCTTATAACTATTCTAGTAAGGATTAATTCATTGTTCCCATTCTTAATTATAGTCATCCCAACTTTCCTTCGCACACACTGAACTGGACTTAGCTATTCACTGTCAAAGATAGCATAGATAATACATACTTTAAGCAATTTTAAAACCTTAGAGTGTACCACCTCCTTCATTGTAAGGTTGAGCCTTTTTTTATGTTCAATGGATGGTTTGTACGATTCTTCCATCAAAATTTTGTGCATGCAGATTACTAGACTTATTCCTTTTATGTCTTCAATTGACCATGAAATGGCTTATTTGTGTTCCCTCAACACCCAAAGTGGTTTTTCTTCTTCCAAACTTGTAAGAGAAGAAGAAATAATCACTAGAAAAGATGATTATTTCTTAAGAATGCATACCTAAGGTGATTTAGCAATTGCTTTAGTTCTAATACAGCTTTTCTTTCCTCTACCAATGATTCTTCTTCCAATGCTTTCACCTGGTTGCTAACCATCTCTTTTGATGATGTTTCCAAAGCTAAGACATGATACATAACTTCCCCAAAACCTGTCATATCCTAACTGATAGAATTTTCAATATAATTTTCCAACATATCTTGAACACTTTCATCAGTAAAAAGGTAAGTTACACAGTCATTCAAAACTTGAATCCTGTTATAAGTATTCTTCTCAACTGGAAAATTCATAGCATGGTAAATATTAATCTTTACCTCTTCTTCATTAATTCTCAAGGTTAACTCACCTTATTGATCATCAATTAATGCTCTTCCAGTTGCCAAGAACAGTCTTCCAAAAATCGAAGGTACTACAGGATCTTTTTCCATGTCTAGAATCACGAAGTCAACTAGAAAGATGAATTTATTTACCTTTACTAACACATCTTCTATAATTCCCCAAGGATAAGTCAAAGACCTATTTGCACATTGTAGTGTAATGGCAGTTGGCTTCACCTCTTCCAATCCAAGTTTCTAAAAATTTGATAAAGGCATTAAATTAATATATGCACCAAGATCACATAATACCTTATCAAATGAAGAATTGCCAATCATGTAAGGAATAGTAAAACTCCTTGGATCTTTCTATTTTTGAGGAAGCTTCCTCTATAAAATAGCACTACATTCTTCTGTTAGTTTCATCATTTAAAATTCTTCAATCCTCATTTTCTTGTACATGACCTCCTTTATGAACTTTTTATAGTTTGACATCTGCTCTAAAGCTTCTACAAAAGGAATATTAATGTGAATTTTAATAAAAAATTTGAGGAATTTTCTAAATTGTTGATTAATTTTCTTTTTTTGAAATCTTTCAGGAAAAGGACGTTGAGATTTCAAAATTGGATGATTATCAGGAAATGAAATCCTCATAGGTTTGTAAACTTCCCTTTTTTGTTCTTTTTTGTTCTCTTCCTCTTCTTTTCCTTGTGCAACATTATGATCCCTTGCTTATGAGAAAGATTGTGTCTCCTCATGCTTCCTTGGAGATTCCAATTCTATGCCACTCCTTAGTGTTATAGCATTGCATTACTCCTTTGCGTTCTTCTCAATGTTACTTGGAAAAGCACCATTGTTTGGATTATTGGTAAAATTTGCAAGTTGACCAATTTGAGTTTCCAAAGACTTGATGGATGCATTTATATTTCCCATGTGCATCTCAATGCTATCAATTCTTGCTTCATTCCTTGTAAATCTTGCTTGAATTTTAGTTACAAAGGTACTCATGAGATCTTCAAGTGACGACTTCTTTTCTATTGATTGAGATTGATGTGGAGGTTGAAAACTAGGAGGATTTATGGCATTCCTAGGATTCCCATAAGAAAGATTCTCATGGTTTCTCTATCCAAGATAATATTGAGTCAACAGGTTGTTTCGACAAAAGTTGTTGCAGACCTTGTTATTCACATATTACACCTCTTCCTTAGTTTTGTCCATAGCCATGTACGATCCAATTATAGAAGAAGACTCTCCTAAAATCAAAACTCCCTTTGATGTTGATTTGACATAGCTAATTGGTGAGTTAGAGATGACATCTGTGCAGTGAGGGCTGTGATTGGATCCACCTCAAAATTGTTTGTCCTGAAGGTTAGGAAAATAACCAAGAGGGGAGGGGTAAATTGGATAATCAAAAACTTATGTTAAAACCACTTTTTGTGTTAATATCCCTTTATCAAATAATGCAATCAGCAGTTGGCGTGCAAATGATCAAGACATAAGGATTTTTATAGTGGTTTGAGTCAACACTCTACTCCGCTCTTCTAACAACACTTTCCTCTTAGTGTCTTCAGTTCCATTATCTCACTATAGTAGAAATACAATCAGTGCACTCTGCACTCTTCTAGATTCTAGCTCTAGGAGGTGCAAACATGGTGCCACATGCACTCTTCTGAATTAGCTCCAGAGGGCATAAACTAGTACAACACGTACTCTTTTGAATAAGCTCTAGGGGGCATAAACTAGTGCAACATGGCACTCTTTTAGATTGGCTCCAAGGGACATAAACTATATAGCTCCTGTCTATAAGACTTGCTTCAATAGATAGTCATAGCTCTTCTTGAACCTGGCCTCAAATACCAACTCAAGAAAATCATAAGAGGAGTACAGAAATTAAATACACTTATACAAGTGTTTCACAAAATGCTTAGTGGAAGAAATCCAAAACTTGAATGCTGAAGTAAATGATCTTCCTAGATGGTAGTTGAAGGCCATTAATGAATGATGTATAAGATTCAAGTATGAAGGCTCAAGTGAATAGAAGAAGATTAGGGTTTTTTAAAGATATAGGAATGAAGTACTTTGTTATTTCTTGGTTATGTTCTTCATCCCATAATAACTCCTTTATATTAGCTTTGAATTCTAGCCATTGGTGGTAGGTAACCTCAATTAATTATAGAATACCATTCTGATTAGCTCTCTGGTGGTGCTGTCGTGGGCACCCAAATTTAGAACCTTGCTCCAATCTAATTTTCTGTAGTAGTGTGAGTAAG
>JAYJMB010063893.1:9993-21210 GCA_036873735.1 Pouteria campechiana
ACCACCCAAGAGATGTAAAGGAATTGCACCCCCTTGTTCCTCAGCTGCCCAAATCCGATCCTCAGAAACAGCCACTACTGGCCTTGCAAGTAACCGTATTTCCCGACTCTGGCATCTGCATCGGAATCTCCATACACCATGTGGTGGCTGATGGGAGCAGCTCCATGCGTTTCGTGAAATCCTGGGCGTCAATTTGCCGCTTAGGAGATGAGTCCTCGATCGGTCCTCACCCGACCCACGATCGGTCTGTGCTTGCACATCTCGACTGGCTCAAAAGACGGCTGCTAGACCAAATGGTTAATATAGGCACCGGCGGTAGTACTTCAGATGTCTCCCAGCTTCGAGAGCCATCAGTCCTAGCCACTTTCGTGATGAATCGAACAAACATCGAAAGGCTACGGCGATGGGTCTTATCGGGCCTTCATGATGATGGCCAGAAACCATTCCATTGCTCTGCATTCGTCCTCACAGGCGCATACACGTGCGTTTGCTTGAGTAAGTCGTTGTGGAAAGATGATGTAGGTGGAAGAGCCGTCTATTTCGGCTTTCCGGTGGAATGCCGAGCTCGATTGGAGCCACCGATACCGGCTACATATGCCGGCAACTGTCTCAGTTTTTGCGTAAGCCACATGAAAGGAAGTGACTTACGGACCGGAGATGGGGTTCGCTATGCATCGGAGGCCATTGGAAGAGCAATCGAAGCGTTGGGTGGAGGAGTGTTGGACGGGGCAGAGAATTGGATACCCTTGTGGGTTTCTTGTGCTGCTACCGGCGAACGAACCGTATCCGTCGCAGGCTCTCCCAAGTTTCGAGTCTATGAAACGGATTTCGGGTTGGGGAAACCTACAAAGGTGGATATAATATCCATTGCCGAAACAGGCGCTATATCTCTTGCAGAGAGCAGAGATGAAGAAGGTGGGATTGAGATTGGAATTGCTCTGCCCTTGCACGAGATGGAGAGATTCGCTTCCTCGTTTGAGGAAGGCCTGGACATCTAAGCACATGAACTTGACTCCCTGCATCTTATTTTTTTAAGAATAGTTACCTCTCGTATAATCGGGTAATTTCCTTAATTTCATGATGATGCAATTGAATTATTGGAATTGATAAGTACTTGTGAAAGCTTAGATTTTAAACGGAGGATAACGTGCGGCTCTAGTTTTGGAATTTGGATGACTTTTTTCTCAGTATCCTGGTTTCCTCTCTACCGCTGGAGGGGCTTTTTCCCGTGACGCACGCTCTGTTTCCCCACAAACATCCACAAGAGACAATTATCCTACGTTGTCGGTGGAAACTTTGGAACTTTGTTCTTCTTTTTTCGAGAAGAAATTTTGCATCCGCGATGATATATTAACATTTGCAATTTTATATATTAGATATAGATATAGATATAGATATAGATAAACTTGTGATATCATCTCAAAAACCGATTTCTTAACCATATAAGCTTATAGGTTTGTTAAATAATCCAATGGATTTTAATGGGTTTATATTCACCGTTAAGTGCCTTAAATTTTGTGGGCCGCTCGAATATTCGAATTAGGATATTATTGGATTCTTAGTTTAATTAAATAGATGATGATAAAATTAATGATTGAATAAAATTTTATATGATCATCCGAATGAATTTAAGTGAAGTATTTTCACCATTTTGCTTTTATAGTCATATTACCGGTAATATACACAAGGGAACATGAAAAAAAGAGTAAAAAAATGGTGTGATAGAATTGAAATGGTAATTAAAAACATGAAAATCGAGGTAGACATGTTGTGTTGCTAGTGTCAAAATAGGTAAGAGGTGCAGCTCAAGTATTTGGGTTCTGGTTAAGTCCACCCTAATCCAAGGCCTAAATTTTAAACCCTAACTCAATTATATTTTTAAAACCTTAATTTTAATCTAAATTTAGTAAGTCAAGTTTTGGACTGAAGTAAAGTTACGTTTGTAAGTAAAAAAAAGATTATTCATTTTTAATATTCAACAACATGCAAATAAAATAGATCTGTGCTAAATTTAAATTTTAAATATCCAATATCAAATTAGAATTTCAAATCTAAATAAGACGACAAGTTCATTAAATAGCTAAATAAGATACAAGTTCAAATAATACTTAATTAAGTTCAAGGCCTTAAAATAAATCATCAAATATTCATCATTATCAATCATTATCCTTTTTAGTTTTTATTTCTAGCAAAGGTCTTTTTTTTGAAAAAAATAGTAATTAAATTGATTATTTTAAGAGGGGTTTGTAGATTTTATAACAAGATTGGTGACAACTTTTGAATTAAGATTGGCATAAGGTCCCAAAATGTAGCATCATTACCCCGGTGGGCCATTTCATTCAAAAATTTCCTAGATTTAGATGAGTCGCAGACTTAAGAGTGCATTATTCTGTAAAAAGTGACCACATTTTTAAAATTTTAACACCAATGTTTGATATCAATGCTCCTTGCAAACATCAAAATTCTATGAAATGTAATGAGACAATGAGAGGGGTTTGGGTCACTAGTAGCAGAGAAGGAAATGCGTTTGGGTCGCCGGAAACAGAGTCTTCAGTCGAAAGAGGTTGCCTAGCAAACCCCTTCACCTGCTCCTAATGCTCCTTGTTAGGCAGAACTTACCCCTTCGCAACGGAATGCCATTGGCCAAGAGGTTAGCAATTATCCTTCCGCCGAGTAGCAAGAGGACCGAAGTCAAACAAGTAGAGAAGATTTAGGGTTTGACAGCAACAATAGCAGAGGAAATGCGTTTCTCGTTTCTGGCTTTGTTAGCGGTGTAGTTTAGGTTAGGTCACCAGAAACAAAGTCGCAAATAAACACCGGATGGAAGGGAGACGCCAAGAGGTTTCAATGAGATAGCTTGGGAGATGAAGAGAAGGCTTTGGCAGCAGCGACAACAGTCGAAATGGGTTTCTCGACCCTCCTTTCAGCTCTGTCAAGGGCGTGGCTTGGGTTGGGTCCCCGAAGATACAGTCACTAGTCTCCAACGGGATAGTTTGGGAGTTGGGAGACAAGGAGAGGGCCTTGGCACTTGTTAGCAGCCACAATAGAGGAATTGAGGTACGAGGAAATGCAGTACAACAGTTGGTGGAATAGCCAAATGGAAATATAGAGTAGGGTTTTGAAACTTCATTACCTCAGGTTAGAATCTGGAAGTTGAGTTGCCTGAAACAAACCCCTGCTGGAATTCGGGTTCAATGTTGAGTTCGGTCGGGCAGGATCGGAGAAACCCGACCCAAGTTGCACCCTGCATACATACGGGTGGTGTACTGGTCATCTAATGGACAACCCCTAACGCGTACGTGTGCTGTGGTGGCTATCAAACAAAGACCGGAAGGCACGCGTATAGTGTGATTGTAACAACGTGTCTTTTTCATTTTTTGTATATTATAATATTGTTTTAAATCTAAACAATCATGGTGCTTAATATGATTTATTTAATTAAGATATCGAATATTATTTTTATTAAAAAATTATTTCTAAATAAATTTACAAGTTTGTATTTGTTGGGATCAGTCCAGATTTTCAATAAAATTAATTTTTAAAATAACAAATTATGTGTGAAAATCAGTAAGATGATTGGTTTGGCTTCTAGCAAAATATCATTATTTATAAAATGAGAAGGATAGATGTCACACTGAATAAATATCCAGTCATAAAATTCCAGTGAAGAAGATATCAAAATTCATCCTACCATTCCATTATTTTATCTGAAGTTGCTCTCATTTTTTACTATATACTACATTTTTAATAATAAAATTAAATGTTTTTTAAAATAACATAAATACCCTTAAAAATCTAAAAATAATTTTTCCTACCATATTAAAAGGAATTTTAAAATAAGTGAAAAAAATTTTATGAGTGTAATTCGGGTTACGTAACATGCCCAACAGAACCTGAATTTTCCTTTAGCGTGCGTCTGGGTGAGACATTTTAGAAGTTGGGTTGAGAAGGTTGGGATTAAACCTACGTAAATTTAAGATAGTATTCAGTTGGGTTGAGGCGATTTTAATTTGACTTGAATTTCAACCCCATTTTGAGCTGTTTGTTATAATATTACTTAGATAAATATGTATATATCTATTTCAATATTTATATTAATCTTTTTTCATATAGCAATCATTAAAATTCAAAAATACTGTACCAAAAGTCTTAAAAAGTTATTTAAAAATTCAAGAATAAAGTAAAAAATGACAAATTTTGTTATAAATATATTAATTTATATATACATCTGCATATTTGTAATGATGAATAATTTAGTTGAACTAAAATTCAAGCACATAATTGTAAATTTGAGGGTTTACTCCAAATTCAGGAACTAGGGTTTAATTAGAGTTTTAAAAATACGATTAGGGCCTAGGTTGGCTTGGTATCAACCCGATGCAACCAGACCCGATGTACATCGGGCTTCCAGCGTCATTCAAATATCTCGAATTATTCATTCCCGTGCAGCGCGTAGGTGCAGCCGCTTGCCTAGTGCAGAAACTGCTGGAGGTCCATTTTCGTCTTTCTTTCGAGGCTGGTACATTCAATCTCCAGTCACTTTGATTTCAGCATCCAAACAGAGGTATAGGAACAATTCACTCTATCTTTCTTCTATATTGGTGCAAATTTCTTAAATTATAACAACGCTAATGTTCTTAGAAAGCGTTTAAATCCAGTATCTTGTTTCCGAGTTCTGGATGGTCGTTGAGTGAAGCGGTAAATGCTTGATTTCTTCCCTTTGAGAAGGTTTTGGCGGCAAGGATTCCACAAATTCAAGCGCGAATGATCATTTGAGACATGGGGATTCTGTTGTTCATGACAAAAGACTAATTCTTGGCTGCCATGGATTCTGGTAGGTCTTGGTGGCCATGATTCAACAAATTCATGCCCGAAAGATGATTTAAGGCATGGGGATTCTGTTGTTCATGACAAACACGAATTCTTGGCTGCCGTGGATGCCGGTAGATTTTGGCCGCCATGACTCTACAAATTCAAGCCCGAATGATCGTTTAAGACATGGGGATTCTGTTATTCATGACAAAAGACGAATTCTTGGCTGCCCTGGATATTCCGGTAGGGCATGTGGTGGTATAATTGTGTGCAATGTGCTTTCGATTAAGAATAGGATGTTGGTTTCTTATTTTCTTGAGGGGTCCTTTGGCAGCTTGGGTCTGAGATTTGTTGCTGAAAATCCAAATCTAGGTTTTAGGGTCCTTGAGATTTTCACTTCTTCATGTTTAGGTACTTGTAGTTCCAAACATGTTGAAATGAATTCTGCATGTGACAATCTGGATTTGGTAGAGTGGGGTGGCATTTTCTGTTGTCATTAAATAAGCAATGAGGGAAAATGATTCTTGGAGAGGATAAGAAATCCTCTGATTGTTTTGTGATTGAATTGAAATCTCCAAATTCCAGGGTTTCAACAGTGTTTCCATTACAAGATGTTTGTACTTCATGAATTCATCCGCAGGTTGTCCCTGGACGTAAATATGAATTAAGAAAGGAACATTGCAGTTAATTATGAAGAAAATGATGAAGATGAATGCTTTTCTAAGAGTAACAGCGAGAAGTAGCACCTTGCTTGTAGTTATTTTCCTTTTGACTACCAAATTGGAAGTAACAAAATCACAAGTTAGGGTGGGTGCATGAATGCGGATTAGGTGGAAGAAAAGCGTACAATTCTTTTTTCTTTTATACTAATTTGCAGTTTAATCCTATGGTGTAATGTGTGCCTGCTGCCTTATGCATAACTTTTGGTACCAACACCTTGGGTGCACTTGTTTGACCCAGTTTTCCCCTCAGCTGTTTTTTTTTTTTTTCTTTTTTGGTTACAGTAGTTAAGGCAGACGAGCACTAGGGCTACTTTTTCAGCAATTTGCAACGACTGAATACAATGGTAAGCAACTTCATTCTGAGTTTATCTTTTTCCAATTATCACATCATAGAGCAATCTCTTCTAAAAACTTGTTACAAATGTATTAAGGAAAGAGATGTTTATAAACGTTACGAGCCATATTTTTTTAAATAATATTCATTTCCAGGAAATCAGTGTTTTCTCATTATGAAAAGATAGGAGAAATGTCCTGAGATGCCATTGTTGGGTCCCATTGGAATAGTTTTGAAGAGTTACTGGTGGCCCCCTCTTACCCAAATTGTCAACTTGCCAGCTTGTTAATCAAAATCCTATGCAAAACAGATGTTATCTTTCTTTGAAATAGCACCCTTATCATCATCTGAGGCTGTGTGGTAGTCTTGCATATTTATCCTGACAATCCAGTGAAGCTCCATGCAGAAGTCACTGAAAAGTTTTGTCACTGTACCTTAATCCAGCAGAATTTATCCTCATCTCCATTCCTATACCAAAGGCTAGAACATTATGAGGAATCAGTGAATATTTAATAACTATAATAGAATACAAAAGAGATTGCACATTTGAATATGCATCCTTTCTAAACTCAATTTATAGAATTTGAAATAAATTGCACATGACATTAATTTTCATTACAATGTCTTTTGCTGAAATACGGCGTGCTTGTTAATCATTTACAGTTTTCTTGCAATGATTTAAGTCACGTATTCAATGTTTGCATGCGGCGCCATTCTTCTTGGTTTCAGGGGGCACCCTATATGTGAAGGATTGCACATGGATGGCAGTACACTTCTTCCAAGAACCTTAGATTATCATTTAAGTGGTGGACTATGACACAATTGCATATCTGACAGTGAGACTGAGCTATTTGTGGTTGAAGTTGCTGAAGTTGGGTGTTTTAGATCCCCAAACCTCTACCAGTATAATCAATAGATGTGCACATTATCTGGTCTTCAAACATTGGCTATGCCACTTCCAGAGGAATAAAACAAAAGGCTATTCATCTTGGTGGTTTCTTTGGCTTCATGTGCCTTCTCTCTGCTGCATTTCTCTAGTTCACAATGACATTACCCCTTATAAATTGCACAGGCTATGTACATCCGTGTCAAGCGCAATAAGACAACGTACTTTGTGCAATGTGATCCAACTGAAACTATTTTAGAAATCAAGCAGAAGCTGCATTCTCTCATTGATCAGCCAGTGAAGAACCAACGCTTAATTCTAGCAGCAACCAATGAAGTATTGGATGACTCAAAGACATTGGCAGACCAGAAGGTACTCGCGTTGAACTTTGTTGTCTTATTTTTTTGTTTGCAGTGATTTTATATCATCATTATGGTCTTGTCTCAGCATTGAAACAGTTAAGTTTACCAGTCATGCCATGTAAGAAACTGGAATCCTTCAATCTGTGGGTCTATTTTGTCTTTCTACGTTTAGTAAAAAGGGGAACATTGTTAGTTGTTTAGTGGGAGATTTACTGTATGCATTTTTTTTTTCCTTTTTCTTTTGGTAGAGTTGTGCTATTTGACAATTGACTTCTGAATCTGTAGATTTTTATGCTAATTTTATAATTTTTATGTTTCTTGTTACAGGTTGAAAATGATGCTATTGTGGCATTGGCACTGAGAAAAGGTCTTTTCATTATTGTTCTTTCTTCTTTCATCTCTTTAATCTCCCAGTTGTGAACAGTTAAAAGTTGCCGTATATGCCGTTCTACTATTTCAGTTTTTACCTTTGGGACCCTAGCAAGTCTGCATGTCTCTTATGCCAAACATCACAAAGAACTGTGATATTTCTGGCAAGATAGATTTGTGGCAAAAACTATGATGAATAAGATTAGAATGAAAGTATTCAAAGATATTCTACTTGTAGTTCAATAGGTAATGAGACTAGAGAAAGTAAGCTTGAGTGGTTTAAAATTTTGCTCAAATAACCAAGAACCATGAAAGCTTAGGGGAGTGAGCTCAAGTCAGCAGAACAAGAGAAGAAAAGGAAAGCTGAAAAGAAAGTCAATGGAGGTTTTCAGAAAAGACATGAACACACATTTCCTAACAAAGGGCATGGTTTAGGATATGGGCTGAACAAGCATAACATGATTCTTGCAGCTGATCTCAAGTAGTTGAAGGACAGCTTAAGAAAATGATGATACTGTCAGTGATGAAGGCATTTTACAAGCTGATATCACATGGACGTAGGATGGGTTCAAGAAGAAAAATTTGGGGACATAAATTGGCTCCTTCACATTTCACTAAAAAAATCATAGCTTTTGGATCTGCATCCCCACAAATATCTCATCTAACGATTTTGTCCATCGTGATTCTGAGGCCAGGTCATTTGTATGATTTTACTTTTCCAAATTGCATTGACTTCATGCCCCAGACATGCCAGTTTGCATTATGTTGTCTGCTGCAGAGTTTCATAATTGTGGTAATGTAGGCTTTTTAAAAACCGTTTTTGCATGTAAGTGCAGTTTGTATTTCCAAATTCTGTAGATCAAAATCACTTGATCATATTTCTTTTGGTCCTTATTGTAAAATCTTGCTCATTAAGATACATTCAGAAGCTTCAGCAAGAGTTTGGTTTTTACAGTTTTCCTTACTATGTTTATGCTTCTGAAAAATTGCTTGTCATATTTCTGCATTCTGATCCCTTAAGAGCTTTTCTTGTGGAACAATGGATCAAGGAATTGCAGAACATGGGCATGTTGAATGTGAAGGAACTTCTTAGTCACTTTTCATTGTGATAATAGAAATTCTTCTCTATTGGGCTGACTATGGGTATCTTCAAATTGCCACCAGGAGTTGATGGTCCAAATTTGAATGTGGTAGTGTTACACCATAATATTGGTCACACCAGGAAGGTCAGCTTTATAATCAGATACCACATTCCTATTTATTGTCTGTCAAGCCCATATTCTTGACATGAGGCAATCTTTATCTGATATATTACTGAGGATATGGGAAATTTTGGGAGTTTCTTCTTTTGATGCCCTCATCAATTTGTGGATGCCACCAGGCTGATTAGTAGGCTAGAAAATTAGACAATCGACTCCTGTTTACTATTTTAAGCTTCTGAACAGATTCTTGCTCTTTAGTGGATTGGGGGTCAGATGAAAATGATGGTATCCAATGCTGAGACAGATTAGCAAGAACCATTCTTAACATGTGATGCCCATAATTAAGTGATTTAGGCTGTTCAGAAATGATAATAATAACAATGCAGTTATCTGGATTTCTTCTGGTGGGTTCCATTTGGGTTGCCTGTGGACCAAACCATTTTGATTTGAAAAGTGCCCATAGTACTCCTTTATGATGCCATGGATAATTGAGCATGTTTTTCTGTTTTATCTTCTATGTTCAAGCAAGCTATCTAGGATATTATTCCTAAAGTTAAAAATTCGCACAGCAAAGGGCCAGCAAATGAATGGTCTGAATCAGAAATGGGAGGAATTCGTGTGCCGACAATGTCTTGTTACCAATAAGTCTATGTTTTGATACATGGAAAAGTTGATGTAAAAGCCAAGGGGCATAAAATCTCTCATCTTCCCTACAATATATGTGACCTTTACCTGCTCCTAAATATTCTACTTTTTTTTTATCACTAATATTTTCAGTCATCAACCTCTATAATTCCATTCAAAAAGCATATACATTTTGTCTTTATTAACTTTGCTGTTATTATCATATCCTATCCTAGTGTCATCACTCTACATCCTTTTTACATATCCGTCAGTCCTCTATTTTTCACAACTGTCCACACACAGTCATAAATGTGGTCATTGACCAAGAAAAAGGCTCTTCATTGGATTCTTGAGATGTTTTTCCACTTCTGGTGAAATTTCAATGTTGCTATCATGTTAGGAATATTTATCATTTCAACAAATTAAATTCCCATCCATATCATGCTTATGTTCTTCTGTTCATTGCTGATATTACCCCCTTTTCCTGTCCGTAGATGACAATGAATTTGAGAACGTGAACATTGCACGGCCAGATGATATCTACCATTCACGTGACTCAGATGGCTGACACAGGTGAGCTCAAGCTTTGCCTAAATGTAATCAATTAAAATAGCACTGGTTTGTCACGTGATATCTACCATTCACATGACAGAGCCTATCTGTTGACCTGACCATACTGTACTTCTTCGCTAGAAACAGCATATCTCATCACAATTTGAGGAACAAAGGTGATGTCTATATCTTGTTGGGGAGGCGACAGCAATTCCTTATAAATTTTTTTCCTGTTTTAATCCTTTCGCATGTGTTAGAAACTTAAAACCCTGTTTGTGGCTTTGCTGATGAATTGCCCATGTCATGCATTGGTTAAAAACCCTGGGATGCCCAGTTTGTCACTGGGGGCTTTGAAACAAAAAAACTTAGCTACTTGCATTTAATGAGGAAGAAACTTTTCAATGTTGCAATTATTCTGCAGGTGGGAGTTTTGCTCCTAATGCTGGTCCTATTATGCCCAGACAAAATTGGACTGATGCATTAGGTTAGCAGCTGATGTCAACATTTAACAGTATCTTGTACTACTGAGTTTTAGAGTAACATTCTGTGTTTCTAGCGGTAGAGCATTTCCTATAGTAAGTCCAGATGCAGCAAGAAATGAGCAATGGTTGCTGAAGTGTTTTCCCATAAACGACTATACCAGAATAGCGCTTAGCTGTGATGAAAAGTAGGCAAGGTTTTTCACATCTTTATGAATGTGCCCAGGTAAAACAGATGAGCTGCGCAACTATTGCACGCAATATTCCTCGTAAAAGCTCACCCCGGGTCTATGCTAATGGGCATTTTTGTTTTGTAAAAAATTTAATGCCGTCAATTAGAAATGCATAGTTGTTGGACTCTAGGCCTTATACACGATTTTATAAACAATAGGAGCATAATATAGGAAACTTGAAAATTTAAACTTCTTACCAAATAACTAAATATTTAGAAATTGATTTGTAAATAACACTTTAGTCCTAAGGAAACGATCAAGTCTTCTGGCTCATTTGAGACGCTGGTACTCTTATGAGGCTAAGTGATGCCCATACTTCCTTTTAATTCATCTTTATTATTTAAAAATTACTTATTTTTGTTTTGACACCATCCTTTGACACCATCCCAAAAATTAGAGACAATACATCTTTATATAAAAATCATACTATGGCCCACCCAACACAGAATATGATATAGATCACTTTTAAGTTTCAAAATGATTTCGAGTGTGAAACATCTCTCTTCATCTTTTTCTTTGGTAATAGCAATGTTTGACTTGATTGATTTTTTAGACTAAAAAAAATATTTAATACGTTTTTACAAGAAATAAACTAAAAAGAACCATGGATCCTGCTTAGCCGTAAAGACAATCCCCATCCCT
>JAYJMB010063904.1:11914-25747 GCA_036873735.1 Pouteria campechiana
AGTTTTTCCCTGTTGTTTACTGAGTTCTCACAAACTCTAGGTGAGGTAAAATTGTTTGATCAATTAGCTCGATTTCGCAATTAGAGTATGCAGCAAAAGCATGGTGTGGAAGTGTGCTTAGAGCATATATGGAGATGTTGCGTCTAAGTCTATGGTCTTTGTGGCATTATTATCTAATTTTTGTTGAGGTTGTAATTATTTCATTTCAGAGCATTTATTATTGAATGATTTACAACTTATATTTATTTTGGATTGCAATTGAAAGCATTTATGAGCATCATTTATTGATTTTTATCTTTATTTATGCATTCGTGATGGTTGACATTATGTTTCATTAAGCATGATGTGTCCTGGATTTATGCCTAGGGCTAGGGTGGTGGTATGGGATGGTACCCTAAGTCTGGTTCGTTACACAAAATTTATGACAACTAGCAAGTCATAGACTATAGTTGCCCATACCATCAAAAAAGAGGAAAAGATAGAAATATAGTGCCTAAGGAACTCAGGACATACATTTGTTTAGGTGAAATTTTTTTAATTCCATTATTCGAAATATTTATTCTTTATTATAATAATATACTTGAAATTAAAATTAAATTCATAATTAAGTAAATTGTAAAAAATTTGAATAAAAACTAAGCCATTGATTTTATTATTTTATTGATGTTGTCATTTATAAGTTATTAGGTTATAGACTTAATTCATATTCTATCTTAACATCTTATTTTCAAATCAGAATTGCAATGAAAGTATACAATGAGCTAACCTAAAGAATAGCAAATTGTACCTAAGAGGATGTGGCCAATGTACTCTCTTTGGTGGAATAATTAACAAGCTTTTCAGTTTATTGGAGATGGTTGTTTGTTGTGTGGTGAGGCCTTTTAAATGGCTTGCTTTTGCAACCTCTAGATTAAATCTGCTTTCATCCATGCATCATTATCCAACATACAAGATGTCATGTAGGTTTGGTCCAACTGTCATATATGGTCCAATTTAGGTTTTCTCAAATCACCTTTCTTATCTCAAATATATCTCCAACGCATAATCGATATGAGACTTACACTTGTAACATAAAATATACCCTTTGCACCATAGTGAAAATCTAGAAAACAAAACTTATGCCTCTTGCAACATTAGATGACACCTTCTTAAGTAGCACCTTCATACCTCTGTATGAAACTCACATGAATTACTCACATGCTAGTGTCTCTGAGGCTACTTTAATACCAAATGTCATATGATTTGAGTCTGTATGTAGGGTCAGATCCCTTACCCAAAATGAGTATTTATTCAAATTTTTCATATCACTTTTTTTAACTCAAAAGTCTCTCCAGCATATAACTAATATGAGACTTGTGCAATTGTAGAATAAGGACATTAGCCAAAATATGTTACTCTACTTAGCTTGACTACCATACACAAATCACAAATTAACTTGCCCATTTGAGGTAACCACAACAAATTTCCACATTATAAGATTAAGCCATAAGTTACATAAATCAAACTAAACATTAGGTAAATGATTTTATCATTAACGGAAATACCATCTAACCAATGCACTAGGTTGAATGATGCAACAAGGAACTTCCCATCTCCTTGTAAAGCTTGCCAAAAATGATTAATAACTACATAACCAAAGTCCTCAAGTCATCCATATCCACCATGCCATCCATGTGGTATGCACATAGGCCCCAAGATCATCCAGATTGTGGAAAACATTCTATACCCACCATTGTGAGCCCCACTCGCAGTCAAGATCAAGAATAAATGCAATCTCGGGCACTCCAAATCAAATCCTCCAATGGGGCAATAATCTTCTTGTCTGGGCATACCCCCACCTCTTGCATGGGTCGGAGACATTCAATAGGGTTGGCGAGACATATACGGCTGCGTGCTAAGCATGCAGCACCCAAAATAGAAAACAAAGCTTTTGGCTGTCTTTTTCTATAACTATTTCAGCCCAGCAGACAGTAAACGACCTAGAAATTCTAAGCACGGACTCCCTCGTTTCCAACATAAATGCATTCCATAATTACCACGATGCCACCTCCCGAATATGAACCTGGACACGCCAGAATAGACACCCAACCAGCAAATCATTAAATTCCTTCGAACCGTTCAACTGCCCCTCCTCCAGACCCCACCTTGTCCTCCACACTCATGTCTCTAGCACTGACTTTTCAAATACATTCTAACACATTAAATCGCAGCCGTCCATTACAAAAGTGGGTGAAATCTCAACCGTTGAATCCTAAGGAAGACAGATTACAACCTTCAAAAGCACGCCTTCCGACAGTTGGGTTTTCACCAGCCTTTTGATATGTGTGGAATTTTCAGCAGTGATCTAAAAAGCACTAATCACTATTTGTGGTGGTATTAGAGTAGATTCCAAGCAAAACCAAGGGCATATCTGTCATGTTAGGTACTTTACAAGAAATAACTAAAGCCACCAGGTCGACGTCAACCACCTCAAACGTCACCCATTGCATGAAATCCCCAAAATGCTCTGAGCAAATCAACTCAACTTCATCTCTAGGCACCAAAAATCAAAGAAAATTACAATGTGCCACTCTTTTCTCCACTTTTCAGGCCTTCTACACACACCGAACAGCAGAAGCCCACCCCAAGCATCCAAAAATACCCGAACAAGACATTAAATCAAACAAAACACTAAGAAAAAGAAAACCCAACAAAGGGATTTGGATGCAGAAACAGAAACTGCAATGAAATGAAGAAAGTAGCCTAGGAAGAGGAGGAAAGACCGCACCTTCAGCTGCAGAAGTTATGGAGATCGCTAGGAGGAGGAGGAGCAGAGCCATGAATTCTTCTAGAAAAAGCCTCGTCTTTCAAAATCATGCAACCGAATGAAAGAATCCCAGAAAGGAAATCAAAGCAAACAGGCGGGAATCGGACTAAAGAGAGAGACTTCAAGAAGAGAACAGGAGCAAGACAGCTCCTTTTCGTAGCAAAAGGTACCCAGCCAAATGCGGGCGAGCCAAGTGCAGCAAACCGCAAAAGGAGAATTTTATATGAGAGTTCCACGCAAGCGACGATGTATGTGAAGCGTGCAATGCAGTCTCTTATTCTTCAAACAAACCTTCATACTCGAAACATCTCAACCGTCGAAAGTGAACAAAGTTACATATAATTAAGAACATAAAAGTATTCAAAGCACTTGAATGACACGAATTTCTATCTATACACTTTGAATTTATTTTATTTTTAATGAAAAAATTTAAGAAATATTTTGGAAATTTTTGTCATTGATTGATGTGTAGATCATCTTTTGACGGATGATATCGTTTATAAAGAACAAAATAGCCTCGGAAGAAATTAAGGTTTTGTATTTAAAACGATACAAACGTAGTTGCGTGTGGATTGAAATTCATGGTCTACGTCCACCGTTCTTACTGTACACACTAGCTTTTGTTTGTAATACTTAAGAAATTAATCGATAATCGAAACCGTTGATCAGTTGGATGTACCTACGAATAAAACAAAATAATTCAATAAATTTACTCGAATTCATGTAACAATTTTCTTACCTTCTTGTCCATACGATTCTCTTGGTCACTGCAGAAGAAAAGATGGTTTGTGTAGAGTTTCCAAACTCTAAAGATAATCGTTTACAGTCTTATACAACGGTTCAACGGTCTAGATTACTCAACACGTGCTCGAAATTAAAACTTTGGTTATTTATGATAGACGCAGCTGGTGTATGACATTCAGAAGGTGAGAGGTTTTGTCGTTCTGAGATCCTCTCCAGAAATCACGTGGGTGCGTGTCAGATGTTTGGGCGGTCCAGATGTCTCTGGGGATTCCTCAGAAGGCCTGAGGTTCCGCATCATGTGAAGGCCTTGTAAACATGGCTGCGGAAATATACCCGCGTGAGAGAACTGCCAATCCTTTATCCATGCATGACATCTCGACCATACATCATGTGGACGACCACAATTTCAGCATGTATTCAACAATCATATACCACAATGACTGATAACTATTCATATTTAAAACCACATCTTCAGATAGTAAATGTAAAATAAAATGATTTTATAAGTTAAAAATTATTTTACATTAATATTTATACGTTCAATGGATGAGATCTATCATTAAAGGCATTTAAATTCGTATTCTGAGAATCCATTGTTAAAAATATACACGCACGACTCTAGTTGGATAACTTGTTCCAGGCGTTCAGTGGTGGAAGGCCGACGCCAGCAACGAGGACGGCAGGGATGACATGGCTGCCAGCTGGAAGCAACGGTCGCATTCAGACCTTGCTTTTTAATTAGGCTTTTCCTGAGAATTTACTGTGTGCCACGAGACCATGACATAAGATACGCATGCGCTTGCGCGTCGCACGAGTTTCTGCAGATTGGTCCGTTTTTCAATGCAAAGGACTGACCACGCTCGTAACGAGCTTGTCGAGTGAAATTGACCAGTCCAAGACGTTTCTCTTCACCTCTGGTAAATTTTTGAGTGGAAAGTATTTCATACATTTAAATTTATCTCATTAACAGAATAGATATACCGTCTTTAAAATCTACTATTTCAACTATGGGACAAGTGTTAGCTCGCAGTTTCATCTAGGGGTGCAACTTTCGTGGGTACATTTGAACCAAGTGGAAACATTTTTTTTTTTTTTTTACTGAGTTTTGTTCTACCTTTCTAACTTGGTTCAATTCTACATGTCTACCCCTACTTATTTTTTATAGGTCAGTTTAGTTTAGAGGTGCAAACGGTGTGGGTGTGGGTTCATAACGGATCATGGTCATCAAACCTTAATCTTATTTTCTAAAACTCCTACCAAACCCTAGATATAGAGAGAAAGAGCGTCGGGTTGACCTAATCTTAACCTTGCATATATATAGCAGGTTGGGTTGGCTTCATTTTGATCATAATCCTATTTTTTAACATTTACAAAATATATAACACAAATCTATAACATTCATTTAAACTTTTAGTTTTTCCTAAAATCAATATTCAAACACCTATATATGAAATAAATAAGAAACAAAAATCATAAGATCTAAAATGTTCACATTTTTCAAACTCAAAGTCACATTCACACCATTATCACCTTCCATTCTAATAAATAATAGACCTTTAAGATTCCTCCACACTTCATAGAATTTTTCCAATAAAATTCTTACTTGTGTAGGAAGATGGGTTCAATGACAATAACTAAAGAATTAGATAAGGGTATTTGGGAGAGAATAAGAGATGCATCTTTTTTTAATATTTATTAATATTATAGATTGGGTCAATTTTTTCCTTATTGGCCAAACCTAACATGTTCATCCAAAATAGTTTTCCAAACTCGGTACTAAATAGGGTCAAGCCACTCTCAAGTTTGGGTAAACCTACCTCAATTTGCACCCCTAGTTCAATTCACTGCTCTTGGTGCACAAACCGACCAAACCTACATAATAGACTAGCTTTTTCCCCAAGCTACCCATCAATGGCTAGCTTATCTTTATATCATCTTCTCTGCATCATCTTCCTCATGCTTCTTCCATTTTATGCACTTGCCCAAACTTCTAGCAGTATAACTTTGGGCAACTCTCTCTCAACAAATGGAAACTTAAACTGAGTTTATCTTTAGGTGACTTTGCTTTCAAATTTTGTTGCCTAGGAAGCCAAGACCTATTCTTGCTTGCAATCTGGTTCGATAAGACAATGGAAAGACCATAGTCTGGTTTGCAAATAGAAGTAACCCTGTCCAGGGAGGATCAAAGGTTGAGCTAGCAATAGAAGGGCATCTTATACTCACAAACTACAAAGGTATAGAAACACGGAAGAAGGGAGCCAGCAATTGCATGATAACTTTTGCTACCATGCTTGACACTAAAAACTTTGTGCTCATTAGTGAAGGTTTTGCACTTAAATAGTAAAGCTTTCAAGAACTTGTCAACATAATCTTGCCCACACTACCTTTGGGCAATAAGCTAGCTGCATGACAATCAAAGTCTAACTACACAAGAGGAAGGTTGCAACTAGTCTTTCTGAACTCACTTACTCTACTTATTGGGCAAACAATACGATAGAAAATGGATCCAAGGTGTTCTTCATGCAGTAAAAAAAATTAACTTTAACATGATATTAAATAAAGGTATAAATAATGGAAAAATTAACTTAAATGCTCAGGTGAGCAGTAGGACCTTTAAAGAAAGGTATAAATAATGGAAAGAACTTATGTCCATAGGATATGCATACTTTGTATATTTATAGTTGAGCTTGGGTCAGTGCACAAGAGATATGGTGTCGTACGCCAAGATAGTGAGGTTTCTTCAGTAAAGAAGTATTCCTAAGGATTACACATCATTTAATCGTATTTAGAGTCCTTTGAGTAGTCCTAACTCTGAGTGAAATCTTATGGAATTATATTATGATTTGAATAGGTCTCTTAGAAATTTTAATTTGACGTGCTTAATCTACTAACTATAAAACTTATCTAATGTTATAGTTTTCTAATACTAGACCCCTCTTGAGGAGACTCAGTAGAACCTACCTTTTTAGTTTACTTAAACCTACCTTTTTAATTTACTTGATATTTTGTGCTTGCTTTTGGAAGCAACACGTTACTATGTAACATTTTTATGTGTTAGAATGATACTTTTGCTTTTGTCAACTTTAATGTGTTCGATCAACATTTCAATTTAAGTGACACTTCTGAATTCTTCCAAAAAGCTAATGCTTCTGTTATCATTTCATATTATTTGATACGCCCAAGCACTTTTGCGATATACCCAACAATTTGCAACAATAGGCGCTTTCATTATATCCTTGACTTTCTCGACAATCTAACACTTCCACTTAGAAAGAAATGCTTACGCTTTCTATTTTCTTTTTTTGCTTCGATTAACAACTTTCTTATTTTACATAGGCTCTCATCAAACTATGTTTTTTGAATTTATAAAATAAAATTCTGAAGATCGTTTGTAGACCCGTGGCGAAACTAATGGACATGTCATCCAGTTGGGGTTCCGTAGAGCTTGCTTGCTCTTCTAGTTCTTCTTTTTCCATCTACAAGATGTCTTTTATTTTTAATTATGTCTCAAATTTTAATCCTAAGTTAGCTTCCTTTTGTTTGAATCAACTTTAATTTTATCATCTTCTAGATTGGGCCTCTTAAAGTCCCTTCCACCATCTTTGTTGAGTTTAGGTCGCCCAAAATTCCTTTCAATTTTGGGTTTAAGTTTCAAAGGATCCTTTTATTTATCTTAAATTTTGTTAACTTTTACTCTTGTAAAAGAAAAATAACTCTGAAGTTTTCTAATGTAGACATTAGCAGTATAGTTCATAGGGAGTCCATCGAGGATATCTAATGTTATTTGTAATAACGCTACAAGAAATGAAAATTTATTCTAAATTTTCATCCATGAACTTTTCAATGATGTTTGTGTATTTCTTTGACACTTGTTGGGCATTATTGTGTTTATGTATGGGGGCTCTCTTGGGGTCATTTTTATTTTGGGTCACTTCCATGCAAGCCTTGTGAGGCACTTCCATCCTTGTGGGAACACTTTTGTCCTTGTAAGGGCTCTTTTGTGTTGGGCTTCATGAGGCTACTCTTTTCCTCATGGGGACATTCCATGTTAGGCCTCATGGGGTTGCTTCCATCCTTTTGGGGATACATCCATGTTGTACCCTAGAATTTCTTCTTATTATTGGTTCAGATTCTAGTCTTGAGGTTTTATGCTCTAAAATTCCTTTCTATTGCCTGTTCAAGTTCCGGTCTTTATATTTTGTGTCATTGGATCCTTTTTTATTTCAGGTTCAGGTCTCAATATTTATCTACATTGGGCTTGTAGGGCCTCTTCTTGCTTAGACCTCATCAACCTATTAGTTTGGACCTGGTGCACCTACTTCTTATTCTCTTATTTTCACAGGTTTCGTGGTGGGAGCTTAGAATTGCACAAAGATATTTTACTAAGTGGGGGATATCATCTCGAGCTTGAAAGCTTCTAAAGGAAGCTTTAGTTTTGTAATAAAGTGAGAGATATTTTATTAAGAAATAGAATTATTTCATTAAAAATTTTAAATGTAACATGAATACTACCATGAGATGAAAATTATGACCACTAGACTCCATTATTTATGATTTTATTATTGAATCTATTAGAGACAAGTAGCTAGATCCACCCTAGATGGTCAAAAATTATTGAAAATATTCCACAAGAATTCTCAAAAATAGCATAAATGTTTGATTAATATAAAATTTTAATTATAAATTATTTTGCTTAGCTTAACTTCTCCTTCTAGGTGGTTATACTTGATGTGAATTCATTAGTTATTGCATTCATGATTTTGGCTATTGGAATATTGACTTTCATTTTAGTGTCTCTTTCTTGTTCTCTGGGAATTATTATTCTTTATTAGGGGACATCCTTTCATCTATTGCTTTTACCTTCCATTTTTTGCTCATTATCAATCACACACCACTACAGTCTTCTTCTTCTGATTAAATTTTTTAATTTTTTTCAAAGTTACTTACAATCTTCAGTATTGTGACCCCTATCTTTGTGATATAAGCAATACCTTTGTAACTCTTGTCTCTTTAGGTTTAACCTTAGTGGGTGAAGTTGATGAAGATAGCCTTAATTAGGGGTGCAACTTGGATCAGGTACCCATGAACCAACCCAATTTTAACTAGGGTGATCAACATAAAAGTTGTAGCTATTGAAATTATCTTTTCAAAGCATCAAGAATCATATGATTTGGACATCGTATGAGAAAGTTATATCCAATGCATCAAAACTACTCCTGGTGGATAATTAAGGAGGAAATGACGGGATTAACTTGATAAATCTAAAATTTTATGTATGATTTGTACAAAATAATAATTAAAAATTTGTATGGAAGGCCCATTTAGGCAAATATATCCGTATAAGGTAGATTTGTAAATAATTTATTGATGTTTATATGATATTGAGGTTAAATTATTAAGTGAGTAATGACCCATATTTTAATCAAGGCTTAATATTATAATTAAATGAATTTATCCCTAATTAATTGAGAAGATTAATTATATAAATTAATGTAATATGAATGAGAGTAATTAAATGATATATTAGACATAGTACTGAAGAGATTAATGTTGAAAAGTAGTGATGCATGTGTATGGCGTGAGAGTACTTCGTAAGAGTGGCAAAGTGGAAACAAGTTAAATGCTCCACCATCACCAAAACACCCATTTTGTTGCTCTCTTCTTCCCCTTCTCACATCCAACCATATCAGCCCCTTTCACGTTGACATGATTTTGCTAGGAAAAAACTTCCCTTTAGGCATGCTTAAAACCCTACTTGTATGGACAGTTGGAAGAGGAAAGAAATTCATTTTGCTCCACCTTGCTGTTATACATTAGCGAAGCTTAAAGATTCAAGTGGAGTTTTTATTTTTATGGTGGAAACATCACCTAATTTCAGTGGTAAGTGCCTTCCCCCAACCCAACTTCAAAATTCTATTTTACCAAGATTTGTGTAATTCATGGTCAGCTATTGGGGTATAGTTTGGCATGAATTTGTTGGGGTTTTTATAAAAAAAATGATCTTAACAATAGCTTATGACGTTTTTGTGAAGTTTGAGATGGTTAAATTTGTGCATGTTGCTGTCTAATACTTGATTGATTAGAATGGGTGATGACGTGAATAATAATTAAGTAATTAGTTTGATTAATTTATGGCCTAATTAATGTGTTATAAGCTTTTATGGTGATAAGTATGTTAAATAATGATTATAAAATATTAAGAAAGCAAGCAACCTGTTGTAACATTTCCGAAATTGATAGTTTAACTTATGTATATCATGTTTGCAATCCTTAGATAGTCATTAAATGGGCATTAAAATAGTGTATTAGCTGCCCTAATTAATAAATAGAGAATAATTATAGTTGGATGGCAAATGAAAGACATTAGAGTAGAAAAATCCGTATTTGAATTGCATTTTGAAATATTTTCATAAATGGATAGCTATATGATAGATTTTGGGCATCGAAGAATGATGTGTGGTTGGCTTAAAAATATAGAGGAAGTGGGGAAAGGAAGTAACTAAGTTTATGCCTGTAAAACCTTACTAACTTTTATGTTAAAAATAAACTTAAGAAGCCATCATTTGGTGGCTTGAAAAGGGTATAAAGCTTAAATTTTTATCACCATATAAATCATGTTCATAAGTAATATTTAGGGATGATAATGAGACTTTAAGTAAGATATTTGACTGAAGAAACCATTAGAAGTGTGATTAGAGTGAAATCTCCTAAAATTAATTTATATGAAAGTGTAACTTGGAAATAATGATGATCCTCCGCCAGACGAAGTGTTGATAGGTGTAATTATATAATAAGATAAGAATAAACCTTAATGAGGTGAATAGTTGAGTTTTACCTATTTTGTGAATTGAATGAAAATTTTCATATAAGAACCATATGTAACCTACATTGTGATACGTGTTATATATATAGGGTCACTTGATTAGTGAAGGAAAGCAAATTATGGGACTTGGGGACTGAAATGGGTCTTCATTGAGGTAAGTAGACTATTTTCTTGTTGCATGTATGGCTAGATGGAGATAGTGGATATCTCATCCTTTGCATGAGCATGTATGAATGGATGGAAATAATGGATATCCCATGAATGTTCATTTAATATATGTATATAAGTGTGAATGTTGATATACAATTTGTTATGCATATGTGAATTGATGGAGATAGATGTCCTTGATGCTTTCTTTGTTATACATAGATGAATGAAAATAAATATTATCCCATGAATCTTATTGGCACATATCCCATGAATATTTAAAATTTATGGGATAAGAGATCCCATGGTTGTGCTGATATGTATGTATTTTAGGTAAATAAATGTATTGATGGAATGGAAAGCATCCCATAATGGTGTACTTGGATGTGGTAAATGAATTTCTTCTAATCTAATATTTGTATAGTTTGTTGTATGCCTGAATCATATAGTTATGATGTGTAAGAGTGTCCTAGATTTGATATAATGTATTTATATGGCACAATTATGATAGGGTGTTACTTGGTTATGATTATATATATATATATAAATGACGTAGAGTATTGTATTAAAAGGAGGACTTGGGCCTCATGTTATTATGTATTATTCATATTCTGGTTCTAGAACATGTTATTTCTGATTTATTATTATTTTCTATTCAGCCTACTTACTAAGTTTTTCCAAACTCACACCTTCTTATTCTTATTTTTTTAGCTAACAGGTCAGACAAAGAAGCCTACTGTGCACTCGTGTTAGTGAGTAAGGTTTAAAGATGCCTTCACGTGAGATGATGCTTTGAAATTGGAATTCCATGGTGGAATTGTATTATTGTATAATTGTATTTAAGATTTCATATGATGTATAATAAGATGTATTGGCATATCATAGTGATAATAAATTTATGAACTTGTGAATGGATTTGTATGTTCCTAACTATGTATGACCATCATGATTCGTTTTGATTACGAACAGTTGTGGGTGTATTTTAGGAAGTGCGTTTTATGATTTATGTCATTATTTTAAGTTATTAAAATTATCACTTTAGATGATAATTAAATTATACAGGTTTACATCCTAGTATTTCAGGGTCGACTCTATCGGATTTTTGGCAGAATATTCCCTTAAAAATGAAAAAATTATAGGGTAATGTTAAAACGCATAGGCTCTTAAGTGAGGTGTTATACTAGGGCATTCTTGTTTTTTCTTCCAACCATCAGCACACTTCTTCCAACCAGTAGTCACCGCCTGTGCGTTTGCATCTCCAGTTGCCACTGCCCCTTTCTTCTTTAGCTCTTCCAATTGTTGCCTCATCCTCAAGCCTCCAATTCTAATCTTGTAAAGTATCCCAAAATTGCTACTCCGTGCTATCGATTTCTCCTATTTGCTAGACTCTGCTTTATGCTCTAGCTTATTTGGTTGCTATGGTGTGAGAGGAAGGGATTAATTAAATTTTAGTTACTAATTTTGTGGTGTTGAGAGGCTTGAAGCCATTTGTGGCTGTGAATTGGAAAGGTAGCTTATCTACTACTTATGAGAGTTTTCTCTATTGCTTTTTTTTGTATTTCTCAAAACATAATCCTTTTGGTTTTTGTAGAGGTAGATTGGCACAACCATGACAAGAGCTCTAAGTCGAACTAGATTTTTCAATTGGCCATCTGTAGCTCTCTGTTGTTTTTTTTCTCTTTCCCATTGATATTGATTACTGATTAGTCATTAAATGCATTATTTTATTTTTATTAATTATATATTTTAAATTCTAATATATGTTTTTTATTGTTTTATTATTTTAGGATTATATTTAAGTTTTGATAAGGTGGATGATAATAGTGTAAATGTCATCAATGTTGATTTAGATTTGGATAATAACATGGAGGAGGTGGATGTAGATGAGAATGCTAGAACTTTTGACTTAGAAACTCTTGAATCCAAACTAAAATTTACATATAAGTTGACTTCAAATGTTTGGCAACATCTTCCCAAGAGAGTGAGGCAGATTACAAAAAATAAAAAAATAGAAAAGAAATAAGAATCGGTGTATAATTATTGTAAATGGTATTAGCTTATTCCGGCAATAATGACACTAGTTTGATGAGAAATCATCTAGAAAGATGTATTACTTATCGTCATAGTGGACAAGAAAATAAGCAAAAAATATTGACTATGTTGTCGCCTCTGGGTAGTGATGTTACTCAAGCTAGTGTCTTATCTGCATAAAAATTTAATTAAGCTATAAATAGAAAGACATGTGCTAAAATGATTATTATTGATGAGCAACCATTTAACTTATTGAAAATGAGGGTTTTCATAGATATATTAGCTCAATACAATCAATTGTTAAGTTTGTTTCAAGAATTACAATTGTCAAAGATTGTGTTGCAGTTTATGAAAGGAAAAGAAAGGAATTATTGAATTTTTTTAAAGATAAAATTTAAAGAGTATGTTTAACAATAGATTTGTGGACTTTCATTACATATGAAGGTTATTTCTATCTTACAACATATTTTATTGATGATAATTGGAAGTTATAGAATAAAATTATCAATTTTTATCATCTTCCACTATTGTATAATGGTGAAAGCATTACCCAAGCAATTGAAGATTCCCTTTTGAAGTAGGAATTTAATGGTATTTGTTCAATCAATATGGATAATGCATCTACTAATGATGTTGTAGTAAGGAGTCTAAGAAAAATGTTAACCAAAAGAAATTTATTGATTGGTAATGGTGAAAATCTTCATATTAGGTGTATAACCCACATTATCAATTTAATAATGCGGGATGGGATAGATGAGATTCAAGATTTAATAAGCTGAGTTCGAAATAGTGTGAAATATGTAGGAGGTTCTCTAGCGAGGAAAAGTAAATTTAACGAGTGTTGACAAAAGGAAAATGTGAAGGGAAGGAAAAATGTTATTTGTGTAGAAATGCATCAACTAGATGAAATTCTATGTATTTCGTGTTAGACAATGCAATAAAATTTCAAAAAGCATTTGAACACCTAGCAAATGTGGATCCTGTTTTTGCTAATGAAGGACCTCAAATTGACAATGATTGGGATATTGCTAAAGTTTTATGAACCTTTCTAAAAAAAATTTATGAGATTACAAATCTCTTGTCAGGCACATCTTATAATACTTCTAATATTTAGTTGGTTCATCTTTTTGGAATCAAGACAATTCTAGTTAACTCTTCAGCATAAAAAAATCAACTCCTTCAGGATATGTCTAAAAGAATGAGGGAAAAGTTTGACAATTATCGGGGCAGTGTTGAGAAAATTAATTTAATATTGTTTGTTGCAAAAGTCTTGGACCCATGT
>JAYJMB010063915.1:0-19957 GCA_036873735.1 Pouteria campechiana
TATATATATATATATATATATATATATTCCAACAGAAGGGATGGTGGTAAGCTCTAATATGAGGACATTCGAGGTTTGACAACGAGAAACCATCGTCCCCATTTTCCGGTGCCCATGTCTCGCGCTCGGAAGTTTTCATTTACACTCGATCGTGTGTTTTTGTTAATGAAAAAAAAAATTATGGAAGATTTGTTAATCTTTCTTACCCTTTTTAAATACACTTTTGATTGGATTTAACATTTTAACTACATAATAATCCTATTTCTTTCTATTAATATTTATATTTTTAATTATTATTTTATATCTTTTCATATAAAAAGTTTTCTTATTTTATTTTTAATCATTATTGTTGGGTTTTTTGTCATGTCTTTGCAAAGTTTAGTGGGCCTGCATATGTGAGATAGGCTTAAAGAGTCTATGAAGGAAAGTATACTAGGAAAGCTTGAAATATCAATTAGAGATTCATGAGGAGAATTCTAGAGTTGTAATTGAGGGAGTTATCATGTAGATTCTAGAGTTTTTCCTAGAGAGGGGTGAGAGAAGAGGGGTTATCAGAGTGTGTAGATTGAAGATGTGTGTGAGATATTATATGGGATGTGTGTGAGACATTTTAAGTGTTTCTTGTAACTTGTATTTCACAGTGGATTGATTATCTCTCTCCGGTTGTTTTTTCCCATATAGTTTTAAAGGTTTTCCATGTAAATCTTATGTTATTTATATGATTGATTTATGTTTATTATCTGTTCACAATCATATTTCCCAACAATTGGTATTAAAGCTTTGGTTCGTTGGACTTTGGGTATTAAAATCCAATGGTGATTGAGAACCGGAGGATCATGGAGGCTGGACTTGGGGCATTAAAATCCAATGGTGATTGAGAACCATGGAGGAGGCTGAAGAAAGATGCAAGATCGAAAAAAAAAGTTGATATGTTGCCGCCGGAATGGAGGACGTTCATCACCCGTTTCTTTTGTTGCACGTAAGAGGACATCCAACGGCTGGATTGGATCAGGCATGAGATGGGCAGATCGGACGGTTGGAATTTGCTCCAAGAGGGGTGTGCATCTACAGCGTGGCTGATCGGAGTGCTGCAGGCGTGCTGGATCTGCGTTGGACGCTGATCGGACGGGGGCAGCAGATCGGACGGCGCTGGCAGTGGCGAAAGGCGTTGATCGGAGCAGAGGCGAGGGTCGGCGGTTTGGAAAGTCTGACCGACGATTGGCAACAGCGTCGGCGATGAAAGGAGAGCGGTCGGCGCTGATGGGTTTTTCCGCTAGTCGCAGATGGGGTTTTCCCACCAGAGAAGACGGCAGCGGACAGAGGGGCCTGTGGCCTTGGAAACGAGCTGTGGCAGAGGGTTTTCTTCTGGAATTGATGGAGGCAAACAGAGGCGGCTTCGTCGGCAGCGAGGAAGAAGGCAGCGGCGGCGGCAACAGGGTATTTTCAGATATTTCGGCTACCGGATTTAGAGATCCGGTGAATCAAGGCGCCGCCGGAAATCGGATTGGAGGGGACGTTCCGATGGACGGCCTAGATCGACCGTCGGACGGTCAGACGGCGGCGGCAGGAGATGGGCGCCGGCGGCCGTCACAAGGCTGACCGCTAGGGTTTTCTTGATGAGGGAGATGATGCACTGGAACGGTGCATCGAGATGTACACTTAAGCAAGTACTCGCGCAACCCATTTTGGGTGATCACGGAGTCCAATTTGAGTGTTCCAGATATGGATTTTCATGTTTTTGGGTGCTGTGAACATGATGGCAGGGTCAGATTCGGCAGATTATGCTTTGGTGATGTAGATCTGATAAGTATGTGCAAATTGATGGTGATTTGGTGATGATTCGTGATCCTGATTGATAAATCTGAATGTTTTGAGGTGCTGCAGATTTTATGGACGGTGCGGATTGATTGGATGGTGCATGTTGGGTGTGATCAAGGTTGGATTATGGGGATCGTGGTTGATCAGGGTAGATCAAGTTCGATCAGGTTTATTGCAACACAGATTGGAGCAAATCTGAGTGGATCGATGGAATGATCATGTTGTTTTGATATTGACTGTGCACATGGATGGTTCAAATTGAGGTGGAGCGGTAGACTCCATCGATGGATGTGCTAAAGATGCTACATTTGTTGGTATTTGTCTATTTGTGCAAGGTGTGAATGATGCACGAGAAGCACAAGGATTAAACGGTGGTATTCTTGAGTTCCACGATGAACAGTGGCTTTGGTCCTGAAATTGTGATTTGTGGTAGATGGTGGTTAGTCTTGTAACTGTGATTGACAATGGATCTGAGAGAGCCTGAATGTCCTGAGATTGTGATGGTTGAAAAACGGATTCAACAATACAAGCATGGTTTGGTAGTGAATGCACAGATGGTGCATGGATGAGCGCATGGTTGGTTGCACTGGTACATAGGTAGCATACGGGTTTAACATGTACGCAGGTTTGACACATGTATAGTACGCGGGAGCTAGTGTAGCTGAGGAGCGTACAAATGAGTACGGTTAGGCATACATGTGGAGGATGATGAATAAGAAAATAGGTGGAGCTCTTGTACTCATGTGATCATCTGAGCGAACGAGGATGTTGCAGTTAAAGGGTTGCACATAGGTAGCAGTCACAAAGGCAATTGGATCTGGCCAATCCAATGTATGGGTGGTGATAGTACGAGTGATGTGTAGGTGATGATCGGTTGGTGATGCAACAAGGTTCGCAAGAAAAGCTTCAAGAAAAGACAAGGAAGATGGTGAGATGTGCATCGAGAGGTAGTCTTCTTGATCTCTGATTATGGCGGTTTGATCTCTTCAGATGCTAGTAGGATGGAAGAAATGGAGTCACATGTTGTATAGTGGTGGACTGTATGGGCATCTCAGGTAGAGATGTGACTCATGCTGGTTTGAGCATGATGGATGATGAACTAACTAATTGTGAGCTGATGAATGATTTACAAATGGTATAGACACTGGTTTAAATCTTCAAGAGTTGACTTGATATTTGCAGAATCCAAGCCAAGGTGGAGGTTTGTTTGGTTTTTTGTCTTATCTTCTGCAAAGTTTAGTGGGGCTGCGTATGTGAGATGGACTTAGAGAGTCCATGTAGGAAAGTCCACTAGGGAAGCTATATATTGAGGTATCAGTTAGGGATTCAGGGGGAGAATTCTAGGGTTGTGATTGAAGAAGTTATCATATAGATCCTAGGGTTTTTTCCTGAGAGGGGTGAGAGAGAGGATGTTATCAGAGTGTGTAGATTGAGAATGTGTGTGAGGCATTCTATGAGATATATGTGAGACATCTTGAGTATATCTCTGTAACGTGTATTTCATAGTGGATTAATTCTCTCTCCCTTGGTTTTTTTTCTTCAAGTTTGAAGGATTTTTCATGTAAATTTTGTGTTCTCTATGTGATTGATTTTTAATTATTTATGTGTTCTCAATCATGTTTCCCGATAATTATCTTCTATTATCTCACATCGCTCCATTCTCTTTTTCCTCACTTTTTTACATTTATTTTTCCTGACATTTTTCTCCATTCCCAAACACACCCTTATTCTTCATCCATTGAAATGGATAAAAACAAAATACATATATAGGAAAAATACGGTTGTTAGGATAAATAAATATCACATGAAAAAAAGTGTTTTACACACCTAACTGACTTTGATTTGATAGCCAAATAGGTACTGACTAACAAAATTAAAATCTAGTGTGGAAAGCTCAGCTTTTCCTCCGCGCAGGCAATCGTACAACCGAGCTTTTCGTGCAATATGTGCAACAGGAGTGAAGGGCGATTCTTTCAGGAGCACTCACTTCCGGTGACATTAATACGAATCCTGGGCGGGCCTTTTTTCAGCATCCTCCAGATGCATTGTAAAGAGGTTGAAAGGGCAAGTGGCCATCTGGATTTCCTTTTTTTTTTTTTTGGCTTTTCTTTTCTTTTGGTTATTTTATATTTTTATGTAAAAGACAATTTTAAGGTTAAAACTCGGAGCACCACACACAGTACCCATTTTGACTTGCGAGTGTTGTCATCATAGAAAGGACAAAGTGCATTTAGGGCTTACTTAAAGCATTATAATAATCCCCAGGAGCTTGTTAAGCGTCAAAATGGCGTCGGCATACTCTTTACTCTTTACGTTTTCCCTTCCTAGAAAATGAAAACTAGCGAGGGAGAAAGGGTCGTACGTTGTCACACGCATCAGCTGCTTTACAGTTTCCCTCTGTAGTCGTCCTGCAGCAGTTTTAGCAATGAGTTTTACTTTTCCCGTGCCAGGCATTGGGGGGGATTTTCACTGGTACTCCCTCCAAGCAAACGAAGGAGCCGTGCATGGCCTTTTAACAGTGTGGGTCCTGAACACTGTCTCTCCACCACCCTACAATGCTTGTCATTTGTGGCTGCCTGTAACAGCCGGGCCGGGGGCCGATTTTGGGTGGGATGATTGGCACTGTGTCGGCATGTGAGCAGCATCAATGCAGCTTCTGAGCATGGCCAGTTGAGCTGCCAGAGCCCACACAAAAGAGAAAGGCTCTTGTCTGCTGGTCCACCATTCTCAGAACTTGGCCACTCCGCTGCTTTAAAAGCCCACAGCGCCCCCAGACGGTTGGAGATATAAAGACGAGTTCACCAGCGAGTTCACCAGTGTAACCTGAGTCTCTCCAGTGCGTGGGATCAGCTCAACGTGAATTGCAGTACCGTCTCAAATCCAGTTTCCTGAATCAAATGGAAAAGGATAAGCCTCAAAACAAGTGCTTAGCATCCAAGCTGAACCTGTCAGTGTGTAATCTGTTTCGTTGTTACATTTAGAAAGTGCTTTTTAAGTAGATGTGGCCTAGCTAGACTTGATGGAACTTTTAGACCGTGCAATAATATTTGTCTACTTTGGCACACGGCACATTTACTAATTCCATTTTTTTCCCTGCATTTCTGGAATGTTCGAAGCTGCTTAAATAGAGAGGTGCTAATAAGCAATAAATTCAGCATAGGATCCGCAGAAATCTTTTTCTAGTTTGCAACATGCTGATTTTCAGTAACATCACATGAATGTGTTGACTTGCACCAAGTTAACCAGAGGACGGTTGTGAGGTCTGCCAAAGAAATAATGTCAAGAAGGCAACAGAGTTATCTCCAACGATCCTGAATGAGATGCTAAAGTCAGTAGAAGTTTTTAGTGTAGATATCCTATACAAGACACGCATACTGATCTTTTATTCACTCATTGACCACAAGGTGAATGTTTTTGGCTGTTACTTACTTTGGCTTCACCCATAACACCTCCTAATTTGGGTTTCAGGTTTTTTTTCAGATAGCAAATGAGATCTATTTTGCTAAAGATTAAGGGACAAGATTTTCTTTCTTTCTTCTTTTGCTCTTACTTTCAAAAATTTATTCTTTTATCATTATTATTTATATTTTTAATCACTATTTTTTAATCTATTTATTTAAGAAAATCTATCAATTTTACCTTTATTTGCTTTACAAGTATGTTTGTTTTGAAATAAAAGATAAGTAAGAGCTTCTTTACAATAAAAGAAATATTAAATTCTCTTCTTTTCATGAAATTTACTTACCTTTAATTACCCATAACTATTCTACTTTTTTTTATCACTACTTACTTTTTTTTCAAAAAAACTCTATCTATTTTATATTTATTTACTTTATAGTTAACAATGACCTTTTTGTTTCAATGTATCATCTCTCCGTTATATCTCTTTTACCTTTTCTAATCTTTCACATATCTTTTCCCTCAAATCAAACATGCCTTGTAACTCAACTTTCTTTTATGCTAAGATTAATGTCATTTATCCATCTTATGCATCAACTGCACTAGCCTATGGATTTAAAAAAGAGATAGGGGATATAGGTTGTGTAGAAAAGGTTTTTACAAGCCTTTTAGATTCAAAAGCTAGAAAAATGCATTAGAATTCAATAGAGGGAGGAAAATGGTGTGTTTGGTTTGGGGTAAGAAGGATGTAAAAGAGTTAGTGTAACATCCTACACCTTTACCCTATGCATTTTGGTCATCCTGTAGATAGTTATCTTTATTGGGACCTATGCGGGATGCTACTATTCTCTTTCTTTTCAATAATTTTTCTATTCTTTGCTAAAAATTCGGTAGAGTCTACCTTAAACTATAAATATTTATACCTGATATACATATGTGGAATCAAGTAAAATTTATAATTTTAAGAATTATAAGATAATATCTCAATCTACAACACTACCCATACCTACAACTCTGCCCAAGAGCAGAATCATATCATGATGATAATATACTTCCCTGTAATCATACTAATAATTAAATTACTATGACATGTTATTACACCACAATATACATCAATTACAATTAATACATTTATACAAATTTTCAATGAAATTTCACCCAACATTCCATCATACTATAAAAATGTTTTCTACTCTTGATTCCCAATCCCAACTCCTAATTGGGATTCTTTACCTGATTTATCAACTAAAAACATAGAATAAGAAAGTGTGAGTTTAGACAACTCAGTAAATAGGTAAACATAGAAAGCAATATTAAACCCAAAAATAATATATTCCAAAGTCAAAATGAGCTTAAATATATAATCCAACAATCATACCATGAGGCTCAATTCCTCATTTTTTAATACAATACTCCACGTCCTTCAGGCGTATACAATTATACTCGTAATCATGCCATCCAGGCATCTCATATCACCTCTAAGCCACTCCAAGCTCATTATATCATAAATGTACCATACAGGCATAACATTTCATAATTGTGCCATTAGGCAACCAATTATAATTTTTAGAATGCTTCCCATTCCATCAACATAAATACCTTCATTCATTCAATAATTATATATGACATTTTGGAATATTCAATATTCCCATTACTTCCTACATTCACACATAGATAACCAAAGATGAATTATGGGATAGTCCTTATCCCTTTCAATCATCATTCTATACTTTCACATACTATAATAATCAATTATTGTAACATAGAGGGATGCTTGCTTACCTCAACCAAGCATTAACATATTGTACAATTATCAATATATACGTAATGACAGGATATCTTGCATCCCATTTGTTTGGATACCCATACCAAAGAATACATATTAGTATACATAGAGATGTGAGATACTTCTATCATCAACAATCACATACTTATATTACAATAAATACCAATTAATTCACTTTAAGAGATAGTTTCTATCCCTAACTTTCCTATATTCACAAAATTAAATAAACATCAATGTTTAGGAATTCACGGGATATCCACTCTCTTCATCCATACATCCATGTCGGGATATAACCAATAGGATAATTACTATGCTCGTACATTCATTCATACAGAACAATGGGTGCCTACTTACTTGCGTTAAGAGTCATCTTACACTTTCTTGAGTTCCATGACGCCACAAGCTCCAAAGTCTCTTATCCATGTTCCATTTGCCCTATACATGTCACATGTATCACAATTTACAGTCTCACCTTGTTTCTTACAAATCCATTCAACATGTAGAATATATTAGAGCATAGATTTCATTTTCAATTAGCCACGATAACTTCTTATGCTAATTTAACATTCATAACAGGTCAATACATTTCTAGATCTCATTAACTTCTTACAATCATATTTCATATACAACATACCTTTTATATATAACATACTTAACATGCAATCATTCATAAGAACCAGTTAATTCAACTTTTAATTCACCCATTTCACTACTTAAGCACCCTATATAGAAATTTCCCTTTTTATAATTCATGGGCAACAATATAATTAGACCTATTTAGTTCTAATTTACTTCAAAAACATAATAATTAATAAATTAATCATTTTTCTCTATGACTTAAACCACAATTCATGTCATATCCCCCAAAATCACTGTTCACAAAACCCTACTGGAGTATAATGTAGGGTTTCTTCTAACCAATTAAATTTCAAAACATTAAAATTAACTAATTAATCTTTTACCCAATGGTTTTAACATTACTTGAAATCATTTTCTCCTAAAATCACTATTTTAAAACCTTAACAATGCATAAACTACAAATTCGATTAGGTAAAAACAACTTACCACCGATTCCAAGCATGACTTCCATTTTTGCCTAAGATTTCAAGCTCCATACCCCAACTAGCTCTCTCTATTTAAAAGAAATCAAACTTTCTTCCTCCATCATCGTCAGAATGGCTAAAAGTTGGATTTAAACACAAGATTCAAGTGCTTCTTCACTCAAGCAAGGAGATTTTTAAGATAAAATAGCAAGAAATCAAGCATAATAGGGCTAGGGCAAGGCTAGGGTGTAAGGGAAGAAAACAGGATGGGTTTTGGGAAGAAAATAAAATGAAAATAATGTTTAAAAAGTCACCCATTGACTCGACAACCGGCTGACGCCACGGTGTCAAATCCGCTGACACCGCCCCTACCCCTTTTTCGATCCAACACCGCGGCGTTACACTTGCTGCCCCCTTTAGTGTCTGATTTTTCTACACTTTTGTGCCCTATTTTCTTTTCTATTTTGCTTCTTTATTTCTTATACCTTTTTAGCTATGTTTTCTCCACATAGTAATCAAATAATTTGCATAATAAATTTACATTTAAAAATCAAGTCATGTTATCTTTTGCACATACGTTTAATGTGGATAACTTATCTGTTGGTATCATTTCATCTCAAAGTAATATTCTTAAATTCATTCTCAAACTTTGGAATCTACAATAAAACATAGAATTACATGGTAGACATGTAGATAATATGAAAATAATGTGCTACTTCACCACACGTCCTTTATTTTAATGCCTCAGGCATTACAATTAGCGTTATAGGAAGTAATATTAGCCATAAAATAACTTAAAATAAAATATATATATATATATATTTAATTAATAATATAAAAAGTAGATGAGTTATGGTCTATTGAATGATGCGTGAGTATCCAAAAGAGAGACAAAAAGAAGGTTCTACCTCTCTTTTGCCCAAAACAAACACACCCTAAAATTTTTAGCCGATTGATAGTCTCATATTGATTCTAACTAATAATTAAATTACTTAAAATCAAATTAGTCAATCAACTAATTAAATCTCTAATTCTTCTCATTATTTTAAGTTCTACATAACTATTATCCTATATTCCATTTTGCGCTTGGGATGCGGATGGCCTACAAACCCACATTAATTTGATATACGAAGTATTTACGTTTTGCTAAAATCCAACAATATAAGACACACATACATGGTCATATTAAATAAATACAATTAAAATTAAATATTTACAAAAGCGATCATCACACAAGATACCTAAATGTAAGTAAAAATCTTGTTGTTGGTTTATCTACTTTCGAAAATGCACAATATGATAGAAGAGTCTGAAGAATCCCAGTATATGTAATTCTTTCAACGTAGAAACATCTATAATTACTTTCAACTTAAAAAAAAAGAAAAAGAAATGTAAAAGGGTAATTCGCATTGCGCGTGTCAGACTTGTATGGTTGGGTGAGCTGCCGAAGATCAGTCCACCCACCCACCAATGAGCGCCCTGCTGAGACGTCGACGTGGTACACCTAACACGTGCAAATGAGGCCCACACGTGTGGTTGTTCAGCTTGCCACGTCCGGGATTTCAGTCTGCTGGCCCACCACGTGATAAAGGACTTTTTGAGAGAGATTAATTACCAGCACCCCCACAATCCGCATATACATACCTATATACGCATCTGCCCAGCCAGCCAGCTAGCAGGTTTCTGACACGGCGTTTCTGCAACCTTCACCCAAATGGCTGGTCTGACCATTACACACGTGCGAGGCATTCTCTGGTGAAGCAGTGCACGTGTCGCACGCATATCTGAATGTAAGAGAAAAAGGACTACCGCCAAGAACACCAAGACGGCATGCTCGCCCACTCCTGACATGAGTCCGACAACAGTCGCGTATCTTGAAATCCTGGGAAGACAGATAAAAGGAGAAATATACATCCGCATACATGCATGGCTGCTTCCGTGAAATACTTGCTGTCTATTACATCCGTTTTCACACTCACTGCGTACGCTAGATCAGCTGGAATCAGGAAGGTTATCTTTTCTAGAACTGCATCGCTGAGAAAATGATACATGGCCGCTGTGCATTGAAATGATTACACATACGTTTGAAGTTGAACATCAAATGCTGATAAATATCACTTGGCATAGCATCAGTGTCATTTGGCTGAGAAATGTCTGTTATCAAGAGTAGATGCGTATTTTTTAACCTGAATCTGATTTCACAACTTTAAATTCCAAGTGTGTGATCGAAGAAGCCTCTACGCTTTCACATGTTTGTGCGAAAGAAGTCTGATTTTGTAAATTTCCAAGAAAAAAGGATGATGAATAGGACTTGAAAAATCGAATCCATTCTACCAGTTGGTCCCACTACTAAGGATTTGTTTGCACAGCATATTGCCTAAGGTTCTAGCCTTGATAATAATACTTAACTTTCCAAAAGAATTATAAAATTTTCTTTTCCTAAAAGATAAAAGTTTTGCATAAAGAACCCGTGTACTTCTTTCATTTGTGGAGGGCAATTATTAATCTCTCAATGAAAGAACTCTTTGATGCTGGTTTTTTGTCTGTTTTGTTTTTCATAAAAGAGATATAAAAGGTGAGGAAACATGTATCAAAGGAAAAATAATAACAGTACCAACATTAGATTTCACATAAGCTATAAAGTGAATAAAAATAAAATATATAAACTCTTAAAAATATAAAAGTAAAAATAATAAAAATTAAAATCACTGTAAATAAGTAAAAGTTAAATGTCACATTAAATAAAAAAATTAAAAACCAAAAACTTTACACCCCTTCACATTATGGGCGCTTTTGCAGGTCCTTTATGAGAAACCAAACGCGTGTGCACACACACACACACATGTGGATGCATGCATTACATACATACATGTATGCCCATTCTCCCTCCCTCCATCTCTAATACATACCCTGATCCATGTATATAGTATGGTATACATTCATGAACACCCATTGGGAGTTGGGATATGCTCCTTTTGGGGCACACATGCCGTATGTACCACATCTGAAGAGAACCACGTGCATAAGGAGAAAGAATTTCCCATGTTCAAATGACGTAAGTGCCTCGAACAAATAAATTATACAGTCACACATGTAAAAAAAATTTTAATAAAAAACCTAAGTTATCATAATCTTTCAAGTGGAGAAAAATACCATGATCATATATGCTAGGGATATTCACACCTATACATTTACACATCAGTTTAGTGATATTCAATCATTTAAATCGTTTATATAGCTATTAATTGCTTAATCAGTGTAAATACATGCCTATCTAAGGGAAACGAATGTACAACCATCTTACCTGATAGCCCCCACCAATTCCATAACTGACAATGTGGTAGCCACCACAGAGGGCGTAGATATCAATTTCCTATTAACAAAATAAAGGAACCTTGATGTTTGAACACCAGATAAATGAAAGCACCAAAATAGGAAGAGATCCGATTGGAAGCTGAGCTAGTCATGGCATCGGCTTGCCTATGACCTAGCCAGAGAGATCATGGTCAATATAGTGAATTTGAAACAGAAAAGGAGAAACTCCCGGTTCTCTCCGAATGCAAATGAAAAACATTCCTAAGTACTCCGAATTGCGTGATTTTCTAGATAATTAGAGAGACATGGACTCCATGCCATGCAGCGTCTCTTTGTGCCCAAAAAGGAAAGAAGAAGAAGAAAACAAAGGAGCCCACCAACTCCTTTCCGATCAGACCTGGAAGAGCAAAGGCACTAACATGCGACAGTTGTGCATTTTCCAAAGTACACAAAACCATTTTTTTAAAACTCAAATTGACCTTTCCTCGTTGAGTTAAAGCATTTAATTACACTCTCCATCCCACACTTCCAGAAAGAAAATTTATGGTGTCTGAAAGACATCCAGTGCAATCTTCGGTCCCCAAGGTTCCGAATCGGAAATCAAAAGTTTAGATTTCAATCATATGAAATAATAATGTAATTATAATAATACGTAAACAATACATTAAGAACTAAAATCCAAACGAGTATGAGAGAGGACATTAATGTTTCCAGCTTTTCCTTCCCTCCATCTTTAGTAATATTTCAATGAATGAACTTTGCTCTATCATTGAAATAAATGCAAACCATGAGGGAGACGAACACTCGTCAACGGCACTCGTCCACGGATCCATACCCAAGAGCTTTAAAAGAAAAGAGAAGATGCCCAAAACGGAAGTAGAGAAAAGGCACCCTTCTGATTATTTAAAGCTGCAAATACCAGCATCACCTGTATACTAATGAGCTGGTGAATGAGCGGTAATGGCGAAAGTCCTTGTACCTGAGTAGCAGGCTTTAATTGGGAAGGAAAAAAGAAGAAACAAAGGAATGACAAACCACCCAAGTTAAAGAGAAAGTGCATTCATTTTCATTCACTCCCATACACATGCGTACATACATGCATCTATTTCAGCCTCTCTACAATATATATTTCCCTTTACCCATCTCTCTCACATCTGTCCATTGTAGGGGAAGATCGAGACAACAGATGTATACCAAAAATGCAGCAGATTTGCATGTCTCAAAACGTTTGGGAAATGGGTTTCCCTTTCAAAAGCTTGGGTGCAAATGTCACCGACTAAAGGTTACAACACAAAGGAGAGAAATGACAAGAACCTTTCCTTCTTCCATATCCTCTCCAAACTACTCCATTCCTAGAAACCCTACAGTAAGAAAGAAAGAGAGAGAGAATAAAAAAAAGGAGGAAACCTAACCAAGAGCATTTCCTAGTCAGTCTAGAAGATGTAATAGCTAATGAGCAATGGCCCATCACCACCGATGCACCGAAGAAGGAAAGAAACCAAAGCCGCATCCCATCCAACCAAACACCGTGAAATTTAAACAGAGAAGGGAAGAGCGAAAGAGAATTGAAACAAAAATAAAGAGATCACTAGTAACAAACCCTAAAAACAGTAAATAAAATCTCTCAAATAGAGAGAGACAAAGCGAAGAGGAGGCTGACACACTTCCATCTTTTCTCACTCTCGTCTCTCAATTTCATCCTTTATGCTTCAAATCGTTGGAATTCTCTCTCTCGCAGAGATTTAGGGTTTCTTACCGAGCGTGTGCTTGTTGTTGTGCATCCAGACCTTGAGCACGTGCCGCTTCACGCTCGTCTCATTGCAAAACTGCTGCACGGCCGCCTCGTCGTGCTTCTGTATCCTCCATCCCAGCCGCTCTGCAAATGCCAGCATCTTGTCTTTCTGCTCTTGCGTGAACTTGGTGCGAAACCGCTTCTTCGACGCCGTCCCTCCCCCAATTCCAGCTCCGCTCCCGCCCACCATGCCCCCGGCGCCGCCGCTCGGGTTCGACATGTCCTCCTGGTCATCCCGGCTGTGGGCCCCACACCCACCCCCAGAAGTAGACGGCAGCGCCAGCGTCGGCGGAGGTCGGTGGTGCGGCGCAACGTGGAGGTACCCCGTGGGCGTACGGTAGTAGGGCGAGAACTGGTGGTGGGGGTGGAAACCCCCGCCCACCTCCCCCTCCACCTCCTTACGGTGGAAGTTGCGGTGGCAGTTGCATGCGGCGCATTTTAGCGCGTCCAGAGTGCCTTCCTCCCCTGCGGCCATGAACTCACCGCAGCCGTCCACGGCGTGGCCTCCGATGCTGACCGCATGATTCTTCAGGCATTCTCGATACCGAATCACCGACTTCCGGTTCGATGCGGCGGATACTCCCCCCGCGTCCGATCCCCCTGCCGCTGACATCTTCGCCCTGGAATTCCCGTGCGGATCGTAGCCGGCGTGCAAACCGATCTCCTCTTCGTGCTCTTCCTGATCTTCGAATTCCATCTCCTCCCTACTCTAAAATTACCTTTGGATTTTTTACTTTTTTTTTTTACATTACCGGTCTACCGGTCAGATCTCCCTTCTCCTTTGTAGAATTTTGGAATTACTTCTTCTTTTATTGTGATTTTTTGGGAAGGAGGAGAAGATAAGAGGCGGAGGAGAGTGTGGACATCAATTCCTCGGCTGCAGAAAAGAGATGTCTTCCTTCGAAACCTCTCATATACATTCCCCTTATTTCTCTACTGCTCACAGCCGGTAGCCTCCACCGGCTATTGCCGGTTGCCTCTTTTTTTATTTTGTCTTCCTCTTCTTTCTTTTTAATTTTCATGCTCTCAACCGTGCTGCTAAACGCAGTTTACCTGCTGTAAAAACAGGGCGAGGCGAAAATTTTCGCTGCTCGGTGCTAGAGACGCAATAATAAATGAATAACCATGAGATCATTCGGTTGAAAAGGAATCCTGGTCGTTGTTTGATGCTATCCACTTCCTTAACGGGACTCATTTTAAGTAAACAGACCATAAACCTTGTGGATAAGCAAAATCAAACAGCTTTAAGCACATTATGAATTTTTTATTTGGTGTATGCATTAATTATGGGAAGAAATTGAACAAAAAAGTGCCCCAATCAGTCATCACTTCCATGCTGATCATGGTGTGAAATAGACGATGAACGGTTTGGATGACCCGAGTTGCCTACTTCGTGGATCATCTTGGTAATTTTAGGTTAAAAATGGGAAGAACTTCGATACAGTAAAAGCAACGAACTCATGGGAAAACATGGCCTGGTCAGTTAAAACCAGAAAGTGCTGGACGGTTGCACGATGATGATGATTTTTCATAAGTAAGCGTGGGTTACTGCCGCAGAGGAAATGGAAATAGAAAAATGAGATTCTACTGTCTAATCATAGCTTGGCATTTTATGGGAGCACCATTTCTTGTACGTGTAATTTTCTTATGCCTGGAGTTTAGACCAAATGGCACAAAGAACTGTTCCGCGGAGATGATGCTGAACCATTCAAGTATTAATTACTTCCATTTAAATCTTTAATTGAACATATTTACAAGTGGATATATGATTTAAATTTTGCAAAATTCAAGGGAAAATGCATGTCGTCTCTGCCCTCATAAGCAACTAACCCAGAAATGCACAGCCAGAACGACGACAACCGGCGAAGGTTTGTTACATCTGTCAAAACGTATCCAAAGACATGTGATGGACAATTGTCTGTGCGTCCACATCGGGTGCAGTATTGTGGGATGTTTCGTATAACTTAGGTGCAGTATTGTGGGATGTTTCGTATAAATTAAGTAACATGGATGTGTTGTTTTGGGATATTTTGCATTTACAGTAAAATAAGTACATAGAACATAGATGTGGTTGATTTTGGGCAGCGTTTAAACTATGGAAAATTTGCTTTTTGGTAATAAATGTTTTTATTACTTCAAGCCTATACTTTGATACAAAAAAAAAAAAAAACTTTTGCCACCCGTATTTTTGTTGAAATAGTGGTTGCATAAGCCCCATCACAGATGATCTTGGGTAATAAAACTGAACAAAAATGTTGCATATTAGTTGCATAAATGGTTTTAGTAATGTCCTTATATTTTACTTGAGCAATGAAATTAATTTTCATCCAAGAATTAGTAGCCAGAGGCCTGCTTTGTTGTAGTGTTTGCGTAGGGGGTAGATTTCCAAACTTGTCTATCTCTCTCCACGTGATACGATATTAAATACCTAGTAATTCTATATTTTTCACATTACAATCTATATTTTTGTAATAATCGATTTATCTTATATTAATTTTTTCCCCAATTTATTCACTTTATGTTTGAAATTTGATACTCATATAATTTACTTTGAAGTTTCAAAGCCATTACCACTTACCCTCTATTTAAAAAACACAGCCTTTACTTTTATAAAAATTCAAGGAAATTTAACCAATGATATTGAATGTGACTAGTCAGAATTTTCTAAAGTCCTCCTCAAGTAGTTAATTATTTTCAAAATCTAACTTAACTCTATCAAGGTCATGATGATATGATTAAGCTTAATCCATGCAAATCAACTAATTTTAAAGCTCAATAAAATTTTCATTAATTTGTATTATGATAGCTCTTTTATACTCAATGAGGTTTTCCACGGAGTGTTGAGTTGTATATTTAATTAGGCTTCATGTAAATAGTTGTAAAACATTCGTGTACAAGTCAGATACACCAAAGTATTCGTCCTCCTTTGACATTTAGAGTTCTACCTTTGTATATGTATTCATAATTTTAATAAAAAATAAATGTGCAATAATTTAAAAGATAGATGGTAATAGAAGATAGAATTATTATAGTATTTAAAATGCTATATCAATTTGTAAAGAAGTACACAAAAGAGTATGCTGCCAATCTACTCCTTTATTAATGCATCCGAAAGGACCCTTAACCCACACATCTTTGCTAATGGAAATCAAATAGTAACTGCTGTGATGCATCAACTCTCGTGTAGCAGTCTAATTTGAGAACGGACGGCTGGATAACGAGTTTATAACGAGTCTTTAATCTACTCGGCTGAAGTCCGGGCTCGGGGGAACCAGCCTCCAAAGCAAGTATCAATTCTGAAAAAAGGAAGCAAAGGGACAAAAAGGTTTATATTATTTAATCGATTAAACAATTAAAAGAAGGCGAAAAGAAAAGGAATGCGTCGCATCGGAGGGAAGGGACGAAAGACGGGTGGGCTTTGAGTGGGGTAACGCGTGAATTGACAAGTAGAGAGAGGGAGGGGAAGAAAGAGAGGAGATGGGTTTGTGTCAAGGAAAAACAGAGCGAGCCCTGCCTCAACATTTCCATACAGGAGATAAACCTGCCCGTGCTCGGACACCCGTATTACTCCGGAAAAAATAAATTGTCGGCATTTAAGGCTGCTGCCTCCGTGCGTGCATTTCCGACATGAGTGACGCCTCCTCGGCTTCGACCTTCCCTTTCCCTACTTTTATTTTCGCAAAACAACCCCATTCTCCTCTGCCTTTCCCTCTCCCAATCCACGCCGTTGATTTACAATGCCTTGGCCAATTGCCATCTCCCTCTCTCATACACGGCTTCCGCTCTGTTCTGCAGATGGCATGCACCCAACAGCGTTGCTTGCGGCCTCATCATATTCGCTGCGAGCGGGTGGCCAAGCGTGCCTCGTGCATGCCGTACTTCCATCCAGGCCTTCCAGATGGTGGGCCCACTTAATCCGTACGAACTTTGCCTCCAGCAACCTTAACATTTATCTGGCTGCAGCTGAAAAAAGCTTGTTGCTCTTCCTTCTTCCGCATTGTTATTAACGGACACTGTTGGATGGTCAGGATCATCCCATGGCTGCGATTCTTGGTCCTCGTTTCGCTCGCACAAAGTCACGTGACAACCCATCGCATTACCAAGATGGAAGGATATCAGCTTGATGATAGCTGGACTACTGAATCGCATGGTGCTGCGGGACCTGGGATGGTGCAATGCCCAGATAAACACAAGGCAAGTCCAATCCATGAGCGAGCCTGATGATGCCACGTCATCGCGACGGTAACACCATGATTCCTATTATACTTTCGCAGGCGTCGGGCATTGCTGGCTGAAACAGTTGGCTGGACCTGCCACCTGCGGGCCACACAAGACCAGACAAGGCAGAGCAGAGCGATTGCAACGTGGATAGATGGACGACGCCACTTAAGGCACACGTGCACACGTTTCGCGCATGTGATAGATCTGCGCCGCTCATTGGTTGAAGGATACATCTAGGTCATGGAGCACCCCAGCGCCCCAAAAAACAAGTTTCTCCAATAATGAGGTGGACCATGCTTGAAACCGAAAAGGCATGCAAAAATGGCGGCCAGCAGTGTATTATAAATAACGAACATTTCTGGCAAAGGTATTGAGCGGACAGTCCCGAATTCAGGATCGAAAATTATCTGTTTTGGGCCCCACCCAGCGAACGGCCCGGATCATGAATCAGAGTGCCACGTAAGCAGATAAGGCGGGAATCCTAACGTATAGTCTCCTGTTCGAATTTCGGGAACGTAATGACGGTCTCCCGATTTTAAGCAGAAATGACGCTGCCCTCATCCCGAAAATCCACAGAATGATGACAGATGAATGACACGGTTTTCCCCTCGATGGAGAAAGGCCGAGGCGGCAAATCTATCCCGTCCAACGCACCCTTTTTCCCATCCTCATCGAGCGAGAAATCATCCAGGCCGTTCGTTCAAACTCTTGTAATTCGTGAATACGGTATGATTGAAAATGATCAGGACCTCAGACTCTCCATCCGTTATCACAAACCTTCGTTTACTAGCTCATTTCCGTACGACAAGATGAAAATTCTGATCGATGAAAAAAACTATTTAGCACCCATCTAGCGTAGTTTGGTTTTCACCAATGGTCGAGATCATCGTCTTAATAGGATGATGGTACGAAAATCACCTTGTGAAATGCATAAATTATGGGACTACGAGGTAGGTTTTGGACCTATTAAACTCTTAATCATCATTAAATCTCAGTACGTACGGAATTGGGACGTTGATTTTGTAGCGACTTCATTAACTAATCCTAAACTCCAATTATGCAATTAATAGTTATTTATTATGGATCATTATACATTCCGTTGCCATGGTCCGTGCTTAAAAATAATTATGACAGCGAGTGTAAGCATCAAATGCAGCGGGGCGATAATATCGAGCTTTCGTCGCGGCACTTACACCTCATCAAGAGATGGTTCTACAATCTGGTCCGTTCATCAAGCTTGAAACCTCCTCTAAATGATCCCTTTCTCAGTCAAAGTCGAAAATGTTCTACTTTATATTAATAATTTTTATTTTTATAGTCATGAAAGAAGAACCAGGCTAATACAATCAATAGTGTAATTTCAGCTGAGGTGATGCTTCTGAGGAAAGGCGAAGTGGTGAATGGCTCAGATGTATGATACGTGTGATGGGGGACCAGGAAAATGAAGTGCAGCCGAGCGGTTGGGGGGAGAGGGTGGAGTGACGTTACATCTTGGGACTCGGAGGAGTAGAGCCCAAAAAGCAATAATTAAATATTATTAATGTGATGATGTTGGGGTCATGAGTCATGGGAGAGGGAGGGGGGTACCACCACGGGGTCATGTGACTCGCCAGCCAACCCAGACGACTGACGCGACGGACTGACACCGTACGTCAGGTCTGTCAGCTGGCGGGAAACCGCTCAGCGGTAAGAGCAAAGAGACGGGGGAAGGCAGCAGCGTGTGGATTGCGATGCCCTTTGCAGTGCACGCATCTGCTTTCGAAGTTCTAACCCAATAAGCAACTTCATTAACAAGACAGATTCGAGCCCATAGCAGTTACGCTCTTTTTTTTTCTCTTTCTCTCTCTTTCTGTTAATCGTAATCTCTTTCTTTCTTGTGTTTGATAAAATTACAGAGGAGGAGAGGGTGGATCGACAGTAATACAAAGAGAAAGAAAAGAAAAGATGGATGGTGACAAGACGAGAAAAGGGTGGGTCGACCGTGATTTCCATTTCTATTCTTTGCAGCCTTTTGGCGATGGGCGATCGCTCACACGCACGCAGACCTCCTTGCCCACCTTTGCCTCGCTTCCTAAGAATACCAACCACATGCTTCCAAACGTATATGCGCTTTTTTTTTTTTTTCAGTTTTTTTGGTAGATTGATGCTGATTGCATTGTTCACCCGTACGTGAGATAGCTCATCATCCTTCAACAAATTCTGCATTTAAGCAGTGAAGGAAAGAGGACGTGTGGCTCTAGCAACAATTAACTACTGAAATTGATAAAAGAAAGTCATTTCCGTTCTTCTTAAAGCTACAAACGATAGAAGCTCTTAATCTGGATGATTATACCGATCTATAATATCGTAATGGTTGCTTTACTTTCTGTTTTTTCGGGTAGAAATGCAAATCTTAATTACCGGCTGCATGGAAAGGAGAACAAGGGCAGAGAGCTTTGACCCATTCATTGGCTTTGAGATGGTGGTGTTACTTCACAATCATATAATTCACTAATTTTCTTCTCTCTTTTGGTGATGGGCTAATGTTTCCAACAAATGTCGTTACCAAGCATGCGAGGTACATAGTTTGATAATCCAGAGGTG
>JAYJMB010063926.1:0-71155 GCA_036873735.1 Pouteria campechiana
TATACATATATATATGTGTGTGTGTGTGAATTGATTTAGTATAGTTGGCTACACTGTAATATTTGATTTAGTGTAGCGGACTGCATTAAAATACCATATGAGAGTTTGAAAGGAACACGACCCATCTCCCACATCTCCCCAAGTTACCCATCTTCCCAAACCATTTCTTCATTTGAAATTTATTCATGGCAGGCGTGTTTACGAGTTCAAGGAGCACCACCTGTCTTCTCGTGACAAAGCTTGGGATATTGGCAAATCTCAGATGCCCCACCTTTTAATTCCTTCATACGTATCACCAATCCATTCAACTGGTCGAAACCCAGTTGCAGTTTTGAGTAATTTGATTGCTCTCTTTGCTGTTTTTGGATTGATCAGAGCTGGAGAAAAGCAAGTCACCCCGCAGGACGATGATGCCGAAAATCGAGTAATTTGTCTACTTCTTTTTTTATTTGGTTTATTTCTAATTGCTAGAGCAATTCCTTGAAAAAATATATTTTTTTAATTAAACTATTGTGAGCTATGGTGATATAAGTTGCCAATTACACCCACTTTCATTTATAGTGAGTTATTTGGATTTTCGATCTTTTGCTGCTAATTTCATTTACACACGGATGCAAAGGCCGCGACAGGGCCAGATCAGTGCTACAGGGTGATGATATATGAAGGGGTTCGCCCAGCTGTGCCAATCCAGATCTGGACATCTCTACATCTACGTCCTCTCAAGATCAGCAGCACATCATGTGTTTCCCAAAAGTCATATTAGAATAGAAAGATGGCGACTGTTTACTTGCTTAAAATGACTTGAAGCTATGATTAAAATCCTCGGGATGTTAGTCCGTTTCCATTATATGGAAATGACATGACGTTTCGCAGTCTAATGAGCGTTGCGATCTTATTTCCATCCCAACAGCTTCCACCCCCCTGCTCTTGATTAAGAAAGCATTGAGTGTGATCGATGATGATGCCCAATGAAATGCTAGAAACAAAGGCAGTTAAATGCAGGGCAGCTGGCGCCCATCATTTCAAGCCGTGCTCAATCCCAAAACCATGTTGCAATGATTCAAAACTTCCAAGCTGTGGAATGGAAATATACAGGGGAATGTCTATCCCTTAAACCATGGCAAGTGTACCAAAACCCTACTTCATATCTATGCTACAAGAACCAGACAAAACCGGTCAGTTCGACCAGTTCAACCCTGAACCACCAAAGATTATTAGCTGGCAGTTGAACAGGAGAACCGATTAATTAAATTGGTTAGCCAGCTTAGAGAAAAATTATATAAATATTACAAAATAGTAAGTTTATTATTTATTTGAATGCACTAATGAGGTAGCTTATTAGTAATATATTCTTTTCTACATTTTTTTAGAATGATATGATATATTAATTATCATAATAATTCTATTTTTTATTATTACCTATATTTTCAATTATTTCTCATTATTTATACATTAAAAAACTAATATTGCTAAAATATTCTCCTACTCTACTTTTTTAACACACCTTCTTGCTAAAACACTCTATCCAAACAGATCTTAAATCACTATGAATGAAACTAAATTAAGTAAAGAATCGATTTAATTACTGATTTGACTCTAATAACATTGATCCAAGATGTGTAAAATGAGTCCACGTTCAACGGTTAATCTTCAAAACAGATGGATCGTGATATACACTGCTGACGGTTTTGGCTTTCTTTTCTCGTTGATGCGAATATAGACACTGATATCAGTTCATCGGAATTTCGAGCCATTCCTTTCATTCTTGCTTCGAAATCAGCCAAGAGAGGCCGAGCATCGTCGAAGACGCATGCAGAGTAGCAGGGGCCCTTGGTGCATGGAATCTTCCACAATGCATTGAAGCACAGCGCAAAGATCCGTACAATCCTTTTCTTGCAGTGCGTAGGGCCCTATGAAAGGACAGTCCAGAAGGAATCAGCGAAACCGTCGACGGGACGGCTGCAGCTTGACATTGTTTCGCGCTTCAACGGTTCATGGACGGTCCATTATAATGATTGGGTTACACATTCGGTGTATCTAGAAGGTAGTTCGTTGGATATTTAATGCTCGTCTGATGAATGATTAGGATGCAATGCACCACAGCAACACGTATTCACAGCTACCGTTAGAATGAAAATATCACAGCAACACGTACTTTAAGTAGACCAAAAAGGAAGGAGAGATTAATGGAGACGTGGGAGGCTGAAGAAAGTGTTCAAAGACGCATGGGTTTAATTAGTTACAATGCATTAAAATAAGAGTGTGGTTGCCAGAGCAGGAATCCAACTATGTGGTATTACGTATGGGGCATTGGACTGAATTTTCATGTAAAGCTTTTGAATTTATATATGGTATACTTGATGTTTAAATCGGCAAGATGGACCCCAATTTGAATTTCAGAATAGTATGGCTTGATAAGACCTTTGATGGCATACACCATGCGGGCTCTGCTGTCATCTACAGTATCTTAACCGGTAGGTGCAGCTGACTCATTTTCCTTGGTGCTTAGGTTAAGTTGATATGTTTGGTTTAAACATAAAAAGAAAAATAAAATCTAATTTTTTTTTTTGGGTATTGATATGATATTTAACTGTAACTAGTTTACTTTTTCATATTATTATCTACCTAGATATTTTGAACCTCGCTCTTTCTCCCACATTTGCAGAGCAGAAAAGATACAGACGTGCTGGAGCTGGCAATCTTCAATTAATAAGAACTCCATGACGTTGAAGATCTTAGCTGTCAAATCTCTGTTGAGCCATTCACCATGTGCATGGTTCTCATATTCTCTTCAACCGGCCAATTCCTGGACCATACATCTGATCGTCAGGGTTTCTCTGCCAAAAGCCACACGCATCCACTTCGGCCTAGGAATCACATCAACGGCTTGGGTCTCGACCTGCACGAACTAAAATTCCAAACCAGCAGCATTAAGGGCCACATGCTCGTATGCATTAGATGGAGGACAGGCAATAAATCCAATTGAGTAGGGCCTACTAACATTGAAAAGTAGATTGGAAAAGGGACACCTCCCTTGCACTATATCCATTCAATCTATATCTATCATTCTATCCCTGTTTTTCAAAAAGCGAAAAGGAAAATATTTAAATATGGAATAAAAGCCACCCACCATACAATCCCATCATTCCAAAGAAAGGATGGAAGAGAATGCCCCACCCAGACATCAAGAAGGAGAAGAATACGTATGGGAGTTTGTGTTGTCTACCAGCATCCCGCGACCAATGAAGCTCAAGTGAGTGGGAGAGTTCTCGCGTAGGGAATGGGCGCATTTAAGTGAAGAAAAATGGGAAAAGTTTGGGGCATTATAACATATTCATACCCTTTTTACATAAAATTATTTCCTATATATACAAATATATTTAATTTCAGGTATATCTGTCAATTAATTTTACCCACATGCCATGCTGCTGGATTCTATGGACAAAAATGCCTGAAACAAGTGGTCTTATAAACAGTTTTTTTTTTTTTTTAATGCCTGACTAATGGGTGTGAAGAGCCTAAATTTCGGATCCTATGCATGCTGATGCCGGCACGTGCGACCGAATATGGCTAAAATCTCTGAAAATATCTGATAGAATCGTGTTTATTGATGAAATCTCTGAAAAAGGTGAGGATGCCAGCTTTCATTCCAAAGCTAAAATAAATGACTGCTGGAATTGGAAAGGGAACCGTGGGCAGACATTCTTCACGCCCGCAACTTGGCATGGAATGGTGGCTCAGGCAAGCGTTTGGAAGCACAATTTTCGGCTGTTACTGTAAATGGGCCACGTTCACGTAACCAAATTACCGAATCACGGACAGTCGGATACGGTCACCGACAGAGCCACCACCTCCGAAAACGCGTGTTTCTTTTCAACTGAAAGCCACTTTGTCATTAAAAAAAAAGTACTTTTTTGAGTTTTTTCTCTCGTTTATAATAAGATGGTATTTAATTATTTTTAACTATTCACAACTTCACTGTTTTCTCTGAATCATTTTCTGTTTTTAAAAAGTACTTAATTTTGTATTTATTTACTTTGAGCCTGTTTGGTTTAGCTGAAACTTACTTGCTAGTAGTAGCCCGTAGCTGATAAACAATGGAAGTCAAATATGAAGAAATTATTTATTAGCATAAAATTAATTGACTTAAAAAGGGTGAGTTGTATTTGAATTACCTGCAACTAAAATGTTGAGATAATAAATGCACAAACGGTTGACTTGCCCTCATTGGTCATAGGTTAAATACATAAAGATTATTTTAGACAATCAAATTAAAACATTTGAATTAACTTAAATAAATAATTTCTCAACTCTATATTTGACTAATAATTATAAAAAGCTAAATCAGTTAAATACTTAAACTCAGAAGTGCTTGACACAAGGGATAGACATTTTGAAATTTATGTAATAATTATAAAAATATTTTTAAAAATAAAATTTTTATAAGCAAAAAGCCACTTAAAAAAATGCTTTCAACCTATTTGTGAAATGCTAATAGGCTTCATAAAATGCACTTTATTTCTTAAGATTGATTATTTTAAGTAAATAGACCATAAGGGTCCATTTGGATGCATTAGAAACGAGTATATTAGTAATAAAATCTCATGTACTGACGTGACAATTTAACTATTATAATAATTTTATTTTTTATATTATTACTAATGTTTTAAATCATTTTTTCTTATTTTTTTACTAAATACTTCTATTGCTGGTATCATTTCCTATTGTATTTTTCTAATATATCACTTCCTAATATATTCTATCAAACATACCCTAAGCCTAAAAGATAAGCCAAATCAAATAGTCACTTTACAGCTTATATTATTGTTACATCATGTTTAACTCAAACCAAACCCACCCACAAACAGCGCACGCAATGGAAAATGAAGAGAAAGAAACACTTTTAGGTGTTGAATGAGTGAAATGTTCTTGCCTAAGGTGTCTTGGGTGCATGATCAATCCACGCCAGCCACAGAGACGAGGTCAAAGCTGCACAGTACTTGCCACCCTCCCATTACACAGTTCCCCCAAAGCCAAAATAAATAACTAGCTTTGGTGTATTTCATTGACTCCACTGATTTACACCATCAATCAACGCATGCTTTGAGAATGGAAACTGGCACGTTAGGGGTGTAGCGTGGATAAGAACAAATTGTCCACGTTAGCCGGAACTCTATGCAATTTTCTGATGCACCGCTGAATTGAGGCATGGGCTCTAATATTTTCAAATTGGATTTCAAAGAAACCCAGCTGCAATTACCTAACACGATTTTGATTCCTCCCAGCCAAGCAAACTCTTTGGAAAGCAGGCCGCCTTTCGAGTATCCAAACGCGTGATCTTCTTTTCCTTTTTCATGGACATTGGATTAGCGTTCCTCGAAGAAATCAAGGTAAACTCAAGAGTGCCGAGGATGCAAGAATGTCGCCCGCAGCTGCTCACAATGTGGTAGAACATGAAGGCCTTAAAATGGAAAATGTGTTTGGTGTCTTCTTGTTGCATTCATCCGGTTTTAATACATGGAGTTATTTGTATTTCCGCTTGTCAAACTTTACGAGTTTGCAACTCTCAACCAATAATTATTGATTTTGTATATTTGCTCTTCTTTATAAAAATCTTTTGCACAGTGCCTTTTTGACCAAAATATTTTAACTAGTTAAACTTTAATCAAATAATTTATATATATATGTATACATACATATATATATATATATAACAATGCCTCCGAAATGATCAATTTTGATTAAATTTTGTAGCCATTTTGAACATAATAAAGTCTAAATAAAGCTACTTTTAAATAGTGCCTTATCTAATATTGATAGACAATAAGTTAAATCACAAGATGAACCCTAAAAATTAGACATTTAATTGGATCACCTTCATTGAATGATTGAATTTTGAATAAAAATTTTTCCCCATCTTAATATGACTAGGGCAATTAAAGGGTGTTTTTGTATCATTCTTGATGTGACCTTGATAACTAGTTGGATATATTAGCCTGGTTGAACTTAGTTTGAGCATTTTCATTTGAAAAATATGTTACATAAAGGATAAAATGGTACTTTTCTTTTACTAAGAATGCCATAAGGGATTCTCTCGTGAAATATTTGAATATATAGGGATCATTCTGCAATTTTAACAGTCATGGAGGAGAACATGCAAAAGCAAAAACAAATAACCCTGAGAAATATTCTCCTACAATCCAATTCATTGCCTACGAGTTGATTCTTTTGTTTATAAAAAAGATATTAGAGGGCTGTGCAATGAGTCAATGACACTCTAACGGTACCGAAGTCAGTAAGGTTAGTAAGGATAGTGAAGCTAAGTTAAGGGAAATGAGAGAAAAATCAAAGGGGCACTAAGTAATCAGAGAGTAATGATCATTTGTCTTATCAATGTCATTTTTATTCTCCAGGTAAACTATGCACCATACAAATTCAGGTAGTTTACATGTAAATCATGTTTATATGAATTCGAATATGTTTTAAGATTATAATAAAGTATTGGGGCATAAACTATTATTTCAATAATTTAAGAAGCCGTAAAGATGCACCCGTTCTTGAAACAATTATTTTACAGGAGAAATTGTTGATTGGTCTTCCTGATGTCATTCAGACGTGTAATTGCAAGCGGAGCCTTAGCTTGACCGGAGCGGCTCCAAACCCCAGTCGTTCTTCAGACGCGTAGGGAGGAATTAAGGGAAGCCATGCTTTTGGGAAGACCCCAGCAATCAACGAAGTGTAGCAAGCTCCAGCAGATGGACCAAATCTCCCATTAATATCTGTCCGTCCATTTTCTTGCTGATCACCTACAGCGCATTTAATGGCTAGATCCTGAACATGGAGTAAAAGCCTCTAGTCGCGCGAATCTCCTATCTAAATCAACCCCGAGCGGTCGGATGCTCGGGTCAAAGGCCCATGTGCGGACGTTCGCAAGCGCTCCTCCACTCTAATCAGCGTAAAAGAAAATGTAGCAGCTGGACTACAAAAAACAGTACGCTCCATCCGACTTCTGCCTGGGATTCAGCGATCCAGACCGTTCATTCCATTTTATTCGCTGCCGATGGCTGCTGCACCGAAAATCTTATCCATTGATAGATGGTATCGAATGTTTTCTCCTGGGCCAGTTGTGGTTGCATTTTTGGCTCTTCAACTCCCTTTAGTTGACCTAGCTTGCTGAAGGGATCATCTGTAGCTTTAATGGTTTTTAAAGTGCATGCTAATCACATTTGGATGACTGCCTCACCTAGGCACCAATAGCCTGCTAAAATCCTCCATACTTACTTTTAATCTATATGAGATAAAAAAACCTTTTATTAACTCTTTTTTTAATCTAACATTTAACTAATTGAAAGTTGTAATTCACTTTGTAGATGACTTAAACCTTGTAATTTTGATATTATTATTTTTCTTTTTACATCACTTTTATTTTGTATTACTAGATAATGGGAAATTTTGTTCTATTTCTTCTTTTTTGTCCCCAAATAATAGCATTTAAAGCTTCACTTATCTCTCTTAATCATTTGTTCCAGTGCATTTGACATGTTGGCTTGGCTATACATGTAATTTATTATTTTAACAAGCAAAAATTAGTAAAATCAGTATTTTTAATTATGCATTTGTGGTGAATTTATAATTTAACTTGTCGGATTTTGTTTACCTGCGCTTGCGGTTAATTGTTATGAGGTTGGCCCATGATCACAGTCAGGCGCTGCTTTAAGGTTTTCTCAACAGTGGGATTTTCTAAAAAGGGCAAATTGCATCGGCGCTTTTTACAAGTATAGAATTTGTTTCGTCTTTTATGAGTACCTTTGACATTATAGCCTATAAATAAATGGTCGTTAAATCAATAAATAATGCTAAAAGCAGTATATATTGATGAGAGTACCTTAAAAACTAATAGCCGGCAATAAAAATAAAATTATAAAATTCAAATAAATAATTAAAAATGAATTGCGAATTGAAAATAGTTACTATAGAATAGAAAATTCTCTTTTATTTTTTACAAAATAAAAAATATTTTTTTGGAATTCTAGCAATTTACACGTTTTGAATGCTGTTTACCAACTTAACATTCATTTACGGACTGATTGTAACATCAGAGAAACCGCGTGAGATGGAAATAACTTCAAGGTATGCTTTGCTTGCAAAGCATGTTGTCAGGTTGACCTTAATTCGGGCACCCGTGAAAATTAGCCTCCGAAAACCAATCGGAGTTCCATTACAAGAAAATCGCAAAATCGCTAACCTCACATGTGGCACGTGGTCCATGGCACCGTCAAAGGACAGGCATTACTGAAATTTCCTTTCAGTGTACGGGAATGGTACAATGCTTTTGTCCGACCTATGTGAAAATGGGTAAAAAATCGTCATGGATTGTTCCGCTGCTTTACGTAATTAGAGTGGAGATGCATGCATCGGACCGCTGCATTATTTCCACGAGAGCCGAATCGTGCTAATTAAAAAATTAATATGGTGTGAAGTGTTTCTTATTTTTCACATGCACACTTTCAGCAAATTTGCCAAATTGATTTGAGTTGGCATGTGTTTCCTTTCATGGTCGGTTTGAAAATTAGAAAAATAACGGAGAAAAGCAATTTTTTTTAAAAAAAAAAGTGAATCAAGGGGAAAGAAATTGTACAATAGACTGAGAAATAATGGTAAAAATAAAATAAATTAAGAAGAGCAATCTCTATTTTCAACAATAAGAAGTTGGAATTCCAACCTTTGACAAAACACAGCTGAAATAATAACAAGACAGGGAAAAGTTACTCCATACAAAACATTCAATATTGTAACTTCCACTCTCTAATTATGAAGAAAAGCATGTCTTATCAAATTATGTTTTGTTAGAAATTGAATTAGCAGGGGAAAAAGAAAAGTCAAATTCTTCCCCAAACAAGCATGTATCAATCAAAGTTCCTATTGTCCAACCATTTCCAATTTTGAGAACATGCATTGCTCTAGTACCACAATTTACTCAATTTCCCCACATTAGTTACCAAGTCAATTACCAACTTAGATGCTTAGGTGTTGTTTATTTTATACTTCGATAATAACACTCAAATCTTTAGTCTAATTTCCATTTATCTATAAAATTAGTACTAATGTACATAATAATTTGATTTACATCAATTAGAGTATGTTGGTAAAATTTAACTAACTTAATTATTTTATGCTTTCAATAATTTCAATCTATTTTTAACCCATTTGTAACCTATTTATAACTTGTATTGTCAACCCATAGTTACCCTACAACCTAATATGAAATCTACAAACGAGTTAGAGTTAATTTTAGGGTTGTGGTTTTAGAAAGTGAGTAGAAAATATGTTAAGATTAAGGTCTTAGAAAATGAATTAGGATTAGGGTTGACTCTAACCTGACACAACTCAACCCAATTGCACCCCTATACACGACTGAAATAAGAAAAAGGCAAAGAAAATTTACTCTAGAAAATCACTCAAAATTGCAAACAAAATCTATCTACCAAAATTATAACTTCCACCTTCTAATTATGAAGAAAAGCATCTTTCATCAAATTCTGTTATTATTATATTGTTAGAGATTCAATTAGCCGGAACCCGGATTTGTAGGTGTTGTTTATTTTATGCATTGAATCTTTAGTCTAATGTCTATTTTTCTATTAAAGTAGTACTAATTTATATAATAATTTAATTTGAACCAATTCATACTTTCATGTAATTCAATCCATTTTCAACCAGTCTGTAACCTATTTATAATCTGAATTGTCAACCCATAGCTAACCTGCAACCCAACATGAAATTTATAAATGGGCTAGGGTCAAGGTTAGAGTTGAGGTTTTAGAAAGTAAGTAGAAAATAGGTTAAGGTGAAAACTTTAAAAATTGAATTAAGGCACAATCCAACCCAATGCACCCTACTCACAACTGAAATCAGAAAGGAAAAAAAGGCAAAGGGAAGTTTACTCCGAGAAAATACACTCAATATTGCAAACAAAATTGGGCTACCAAAATTATAACTTCCACCTTCTAATTAAATCAAATTCTGTTACTTCATGTTGTTAGAAATTCAATTAATGGGCAGAAAAAAAGACACTTTTCACCGATCAAGTGTCACTATCAATCAAACTTTCCATTATTCGACCATTTTGAATTTAGGATCATATATTATTCTAGTATCAAAATCTACCCAATTCCCCAGGTTAAGGTGGGATGATCGTCACGAACAAAGCGGTAGTTTTGTTCTAATTTTGCATGCGCCTTATTTTTCCAGCTTGGCTAACGGCCGCAATCCCGTCATGCATGAATATCTTCTGCGAGGAAAAAAAAAAAGTCATCTGCTTCAGTGTTCATGGCTTCGTCCTTCGCCTAATACTTGGCCGATTTTCAAGACTGCTTATTTTCATTGTCAGGCTTATTTCTGGGATCCCATGGAAACAATCTCAGGCCTTAGATTTTCCAACAAACAGAGGAAAGAGATTTCAACGCAGCGTTGGAATCTATTGATACCCCTTTGAAGAAGAAGGATGCTATAAAATAGTTGAACTTTGAACACTCATTTGACTTCCTGCCCGGCCCTTCAATGAAGCTGCCAGCCATATAAGCATTATCTTAGGAAAATTATTCAACTGCCAACGTCAGAAGTGGTCCTTCCTCAATAACATGGCCTTTATGAAATGGATTCATCTCCGTTCATCCATCAGTCGCCCAATCTTCTGAGGATGCTTGGATCGGGGTAATGCAATATCTACATGGAAAGTAAATGAAAATAACAGCAGGTGACCCCAGAGATCTCTCCATCCCTCCTTTATTAATGCTTTTATGGGTTGCCTAGAAGTCTAAACAAAGGTCTCAGTGTGGTTCTAGAGTCGCAATTCATTCCAAGGAAGAAGTGGAACCATTGATATCATCACCTTCTCCTCAAAATGAGTTTCAACAATAATACTCATGTGGGCATGATGGTAGCAGTAATTAGAGGAGAAATAATCCATAGCAATGTTTTTACCACATTGGTGTTTGGGTGAAGTTTGCTTTTGTAAAAGGATGTATAGCTACTCATATTTCAATCATTGCCTTTTTTATGCCTTTTTTTTAATGAAAAAAGCCCATTTTGTTGACATTAGTTTTTATTTTACCAGCGCTAGCATATTTATGAAATATAACTTTCTAATATAGCCTCTACTAAAAATACACATATTTTTACCTTATTTTTTTACACTTTATGTTTCTTACATATCCACCAAATTAAAATATTGCTTACTTTGCCAGTTAATTCATATTCAACCATAAATTTTTATTACTAACATTATTTTCATCCAAAAACTTTATTTTTCTAAAATAAATCTTATCTTTTCAACAAAAAGTTTAGCCCTTCCATAGCAATCATGCTATATTATAACTATTATTTAATTTTCATTTTATACGCTTCAAATCGGCATGCCCACCGATGGTGAGAATCGAAGGAGCACAATTCAACCGGCGCTCCTCAGCGCACACAGTAGACCCCTTTTACCAAATCAGCGGTCAGAAATCTTCGAGAATGTCTAAAGATGCAACTTTGAATGGACCGGGGGTGGCTTAGCCGGCGAGTCCGGGCAATTTTGCATGCTCTGAATTCAAAGCCCTCAATTCCTTTCCTTTCTAAATTAAAGCTTAGGGAGACAGAGAGAACGCAAAATACGCATTTGATCGGCGCCGTCTGTCATGTGGGCCACAACACCTGTGGTATAAGAAAATATAATAAGTTATAAATTATTAAATATATTATAAATAATTTTATAAATATCTAACAAACTCTACACAAGAGAAGCCCTCCTCCCCACATTTATAAGTACGGTTGGGTTAAAACCCAACTTGAATTGAACCTGACCCAAATTTAGAAGACACATAAAAATTTCTTAATATCATTTTAAGAGCATATTAAACATATATATATTAATTGATTTTAGATTTGCATACCTTGAAACTCAAAGTGAATCTTATAAAATAATTCTAAGGCTGAATTTTACTGTGTGCTTTATATTTAAGCTTGAAAGGTATGTTTTAATAATTAAACTAACATTGGGTCAAGCATAGACTAAGTTGTTCAACTTTCAAGCTAAGGTAAAGTTCAATTAAAACTCAACTTGGTACAACTCACTCTAACGTCAAAAATATGCCGTAGCCTCAATAAAAAATTAGATTAATTAATTTATTGACTGGTAGTGCGAACTGAACACTCGACAAAGCCTCAAAATAAAAAAGAAGTATCCGTCCAACTGGCTCCTTGCTTTAGTTCCTTGATTAATTTATTATATTTTAACATTTTAATATTTTATTTAAAATAAATTATTAATTTATAAACATTTAAAGTGAAAATGGTAGGCAATTCAAAATTCAACTTGAACTATGACTTGAATTTTAATCCGATTTTTAACCTGATGCGTGAAGTGGATTAGAAATCCATGGAATTAAGGGTGTCTTTGGATCGGTGCGTTACTACGTGCATTTGTCATTGTAGTGTAATAGATAATGTATCAAGAGAAAAAAAAAACAAAATAACAAGTAGTATGCATTAAAACAATAGATGAGATGACTAAAAGAATAAGGATAAATAATTAAAAAGTACACAATATATAAGATAAATAACTGAGAAAAGTATTAAATAATTGAAATATATAAATAATGATTGAAATATAGGGTGTATTTATTGATACTATTTGGTCAAGATATGTAATAGTGTGTGTAAGAGGCAATATATGGTGATTACACTCACTAAAACATGCTTAACCCTAAATTCTATACAAATTCCATTAAGATAGATAAATTTGACATTTACTTATCACAATAATTATACTTTTTTATTTACTTCATGGGTTATTTGCATAAGTGCCCTAAAATTTAGGGTTAGGGTTGACATTTTTAAAATAGGATTTTTAAATCGTATTAAACTCAAAGATGAGGGGTTGATGGAATTAAGCGTCGAAAAACACACGTTGAATATTTGATTTGGGAGAAGGGCGTGCATCCACGAGTCGGGTTGGGGTGGGGTGTTGTGGGGTCCAGTTAGTTATGTCTCATATCTCTTACCCGCGTATTTATGTCATCTCAGGTATGTATGCAATGTACGCTATTTTCCACCTCTGCTGCCGCCTGCCGCCTGCCGCGAGTTTAGCCGCGGTGTTCTCTGTGTAGCACGCTGCTCCGCTCTCTCTTTTTTTCCCCACCCCTCTCTCTAATACGTGCATTGATGGTGGGGCCCACGTCGGAGGGCCAGTGCTTTGCTGGCCCGGACCTCTCCCCGCCTTCGTTTTTATAGCTTTTGTCTGCTCAGACAGATGAGTTTCAGTTCTCCCATTCGCCATTTCGACTCTCTCTCAAAAAGCATAATCTCTCTCTCTCTCTCTCTCTCTCTCTCTCTCTCTCCAGATGATCTTGTAGATCCGCAGATCTGTGTCTCTGCGAAATCGGACGCCTGTTGGAGAAGGGAAGCAGAAGCAGTGGAGGTGAGAAATTTTCTTTTGTTTGCCTTTTTCTTTGCAGTTGCAGCATAAATATCTTTTTCTGGAGGTTTTTCACGGTTTTGTGTTCTGCGCTTTTTGCAGTGAGGAAAAAAGAGTAGTGGGCTTGGGTGTTGGGTCTTCTATCGTTTTGGATTTGGAATGCCGGACGGGACTATTTTCTAAAGGAAAAAAAGGGAGAGAAACAGAGAGGAGGTGGGTTTTTCCCCCTTTATCTGTCTTTTCTTTCTGTGGATTTTGTTGATTTTTCTAGGTTTTTGATTTCTGGGTATCCATAGTGTAGGAAAAGGGTGGTGGGTTTTTTGGGAATTTTTGAACAATTGGAGAAAAACGTTTTGTTTTTGTTTTTTTAAAAAACATTTTTGCTGCCGTCTGCTGGTTATGTTGGTTGATATGCTGTGATTCTAAGGCTTTTCTGAGGTGGGATTTTTCCAAGAAGGGGAGAATGAGGTACTTGGCTTTGTGAGTTCTGGAGAAGCTGTAAGAATTACTTTTTTCATTGCATTTTTCACCTAACACTGCTGCTTCCTTTTTTATGTGATTTTTGTTTGGAAATTTTGTGGGGTTTTGTTGTTTTCAGTCTTTTAGTGGTTTTTGGGTTAATTGCGATTCTTCGGATGTGGAGGAGAAATCGTCGGCTTGCTGGATGAGATGAGGGATGTTATCAGGGTTGATGAACTTTCTGAGGTCCTGTTGGCGCCCGTCGTCAGATCGCTATGTTCATGCCGGATCAGAAGCCCTGGGACGACAAGATGGGCTTCTGTGGTACAAAGACACCGGCCAGCACTTGAACGGCGAGTTCTCCATGGCTGTTGTTCAGGCCAATAACCTGCTGGAGGATCAGAGCCAGATTGAGTCAGGGCCATTGAGTTTGCTCGAGTCTGGGCCTCATGGGACTTTCATTGGTGTCTACGACGGGCATGGAGGGCCTGAGACGTCCCGATATATCTGTGATCACCTCTTCCAACACCTCAAGAGTAAGTATTCAAAACCCCAATTTCTGTGCCTATCAATGCAGCTCAGGTTGTGAAAATTCAAATTTGCAGCATTGTTTTCTGTGATCTAATGTGAATGCATTTCATCTGTTCTCATGGTGGCACGGATCTGTCAGACCCGATGAATTGTCTGTGATGTTTTGCAACTGCAGATGCAGATGCAGGGCATTTCCGTTTCGCCTTATGTCAGACATTTCAGCTCAATTGGGGTTTGTCTGCTGTGTATGCGGTGTTTCTCTACTATGATTGGTGGCCAAAATGACTCATGGCAGGCAGTACGTGGCTTAATTTTGTTGTGGATTCTTGAATTGAATCATTATTGCTAATCCAAATTCCATTCAAGCTTTGACTTGGAATCCATTTGTCCGACTTTTTCACAAATTGAATTAAATCTTTATTACTAATCTGGATTCTATTAAAGGTTTGACTTGGAATCCATTTATCTGATTTATTCACAAATCTCCCTAATCTCTTTCTCTTTCTCTTTGTCACTGTCTAACTCCCTCTCTATCTGTAGTGGCTTGGAACATCTTCAAGCTGCGGATGGATATATTTGATTTTTACTATGTTGTAAACTGTTAGATAGCTGTCTCCACTAGAGTACCTAGTGGTTGATGTGTTGTTTCTTTGCAGGATTTACATCAGAGCAACAGACGATGTCATCTGATGTGGTACGAAAGGCATTTCAAGCAACAGAAGAAGGATTTTTCTCTGTTGTCAGCAGACAATGGTCTACAAAACCCCAGATTGCTGCAGTTGGATCTTGCTGTCTGGTTGGTGTGATTTGTAATAGAACGCTATATATTGCGAACCTTGGAGATTCACGTGCTGTCTTAGGAAGACTAGTCAAGGCAACTGGAGAGGTTCTGGCAGTTCAGTTGTCGGCAGAGCACAATGCATGCTTTGAGTCTGTCAGGCAAGAACTTCAGGCAATGCACCCAGATGACTCACAGATTGTTGTTTTAAAGCACAATGTCTGGCGTGTAAAGGGCCTTATACAGGTAGTACTCCCTTTCGTCATTGTAGCTCTGGTTTAAGTAATTTGTATTTCATTAAGTTGGGGAAGCATATCTGGGATTCCGGGATTTCAAGCTTGGCCTGCACATAACACTTTTTTGAGAAATTTGCACAAGGGGAATGAGTTTCCAATCAACACCAACAGTTGGTCTCTCTTCTTATCTAATTAAGCAATAAGTTCAGTCATAGGGGTCAACTTCCATCAAATGCAAAGCTGTATCTCATAGCTCAATGCCACAACTTCCATCAAAGATCTTTTGTGTGGGCCTCTGGCAGAAATGGCAGAGGCCTTCTCTATGGTCACAGTAGACAATTGAATAGTGGGGTTCACTGCATAACTTGTTGCATATTGCCCTATCATCTCCATGTATCTGTTCAATGGCATTCAAAGAGGTCTTGCAAATAGTCTTGGGCCATTTTTATTCCTACTGGTCACTTTGCATGGCCATAAATGTCAATCATGGTTATTTTGTGGGTCATGATCAAGCTTTGGTCAACCTGTTATATCCAGTACACTTGTTGATAGAATGTGAAAAAATTGAAATGCTAATAAGGTATGAAGGATCATATTTGAGTCATGCTTCAATAGTTTAAATTTTGCAGAGTGCATGCCATTCATTCTGTGGATGATTCTTGAAGTCGGATCCATTTTCTGCTTAGAGTTATGGTTGTCAGTGAATTTAATTTGAAACGATAATTGAGATGGAACTGCCTTACGGATGCAGTTGCATGGCAGTACATTTGATGATGCGTTTCTTGGTTGCTACAATTTCCTTGATCAAACAGATTTTTCTCCCAATTCACTGATTGATGTGTTTTATCTAATGCCATATATACTTCTTGCAGCCTTGAGCAACTTTGACTGTGTTTATGGGGTGATTTTGATCTCTTAAATTTGGGAAGTTGCAAATGCCAAGTTACTGGCTAGCTAATGAATTCACAACAACTTATGTTAGACCAACTTAATATAGGGAAGGAAATGTTTACCAAAACCATAAGGTGGCATTTGACAATGCCAACAACTCGGCTGAGCCTGTCTGCAATGGAAAGTTAGTCCATCAAGATTGGCGAGGGCGAATAGAGGAAGAATCTTAAAGAATATTGAGGAACTGCTAAGAATAGAGAGGATGAAGAATGGAGGAAATGGGATATAAATTGAAAGAAATGGGTTGTGGTGAGTTTTTTTGGAAAGAATTTGAAAATGTTGTTCCTAGGGTGCAATTCAGCTGGAAAAAAGGATGGGAATGTAGTCTGGTGAAGGAAAGTGGCTTGCTTACTGCTTAAGTGATAGACTTGTGAGCAAATGGGATATCAGGCTGATTTAATGGATGCTACTCAAGGGCTTGCATGATGGGGATATTGGGCTGAACTTTGAATTTTCAAAGAAAGGTGGGGGGCTGCATGGAACTATTTTAGGCCTTTGGTGTTACTGAACAAAGATAAAGATGGTTTCAAGAGATTGTTTAAGGTTCTGATTGGAGTTTGCACTGGGAATGGTTAGAGCAGGTGGCTTGAATGAGGAAAAAAAAGAGAAGTGTTCAACTGTTCATGTTGGATATGAGGGTTTGGAGGCTAATTGCCTTTCAGGTTTGAGATTGATTGTGATAGATCACACAGATGAAAGGACTGGGTCTGCATGTATGCTGATGCCAAAAATAATTGTATGCATTAAAGAACATGTACTTGCTCTAATGTGGAAAATGCTTAAGAGGAGATCAAGGAGAATTCAATGGTAATGTGGTATGCACACTATGCTAGAAATGAGTAGCCATACCTATATAGTTTAGCATGTCCTATCAGGTAGTAATACGCATGTAATTGAGGGTGTCTTACCAGCAGACATTTACCTTGTTTGTTGAAGACAATAGCTTCTTTTGGATGCCATTATTACATCCGTATGTGCTAAAGGAAGCATATATTATTTTTGAGTGTATGTGATTATCAGGTTTAATAATCAGAATGAGGATGCTGTTAAGAGGAATAGATGGATTTATGATGGTAACCACTGCCTTACATGAGAAGTGCAATCCTATATTCTTTTGAGGAAGGATGGGGTATTTAGCTGTAAGCTGTGTGTAAATACTAGTTCTCCAATTTTCAATTATAAACATCCACTTAGTTACTATGTTTGTAAGACATATCCCAAACATTAGATATAATAATGATTTGATGTTTTACATCCATGTGTTTGTGCATATGGGCAGTGCTTCAGCCATGGTGGCAAGAGTTGAGGATGTGGATACAAACCTATATGAGCTCGTATGTTAACAAGGTCAATGTAGACACAAACCTATATCAGCTCTCATGTTGAACATTGTGCCAAGGACACTACTTTTTTTAAACCGCAAAATATCTCATGACTTGATGGTGTCCATGCCCAATCCTCTGACAATATTCATGGCTTATAAAAAATACTATTTTTTAATCTTACAGTATACTGATTTTCACTTTCATTTGATGCAGTTTCTATAAATTATTTTTCTTTTAGGTTTTCCAGTTTCCATGACATTTGACCGGGCAGATACAAGGCAAAGATTTCGATGTTTAATATAATTGTCATTCGGCTATTTGGAGTCCTTGTACATATAAAAGAAACATTAGTAAGTTTCTTTTATGTATATGGATTTTTTTTTGTAAATTTTTATTCAAGAATCTCAGATGTATGGCAGTATTTGTCTTATGCGGACACATCTGTCTTACAAATGAAATGGTTTGAATAGGAAATATAGTATCACTTATATAAGTGCTATTTCTTTATATTTTCTTACCTTGTTCTCTATAATTCTTTATGAAGTATAGTCTGATCTGTGTTAAGATGTATTCTTGCTGATTACACCATTAGAAGGAAGAGTTTGGATTTTCTGTTTAGCTAAGCATTCATCATTTTTTTTTCCTTTTTTTTTCTTCTTTTTCTTCTATATAGATTTTTTTTTTATCAACTGCTTGTAAAAGTATGATGCTTGAAAGGCCACAGCAAAAATGCTTTCTAAAACATGTTTGCCAATTAAGCATTGAATGATGGTTATCAGGCATCCTTCAAAGAAGAAAAATCACTTGGTTATGAGGCTGTTGATGCATTTTCTGCATGCTTTAATCATCTGCCTTCATTAGCTAAATTGGGAATTAAAGAGGTCAAGAGGGTTATAGGTTCACTAATTTCATTTCCTGGTGAAGTCTGTAAAATCTTGAAGATGATGCATTTGCAGGCACTTGAGAAAGTGCAGGAGTTCTTTTACTAAACATAACAGTTACATAGTCCTGGCTGCTCATCAGGTGGAGTCAGCTGTGACCTGTATGTTGTAGAAAGATAGCCTTTGCCTAACTTCTGAAAATCCCTGCCTACATGACTGAAATACCCTGATCTCATTCAATTTCATGTTATTTCTTAACTGCATGAAATTGTGAGGGTGAATGCCACCAGGTGTTGAAAGTTGGATCACTCCCATTCCCCCACTTACCTCTGTCAACTCAGCCAACTACACGGTCAACCTGCCTGATTTTCTTGTCAGAGGCTCTGGATACATTAACATTGAGGCCTCGCCATTGAAAGAATCTGTATCTTAATTGTGCATGGGGTCTCTGTGTAAGAAACAGTTTTTGTGCTTCTGATAGTAGCTTTACTCCCTATAAATTTGCTACCATTAGTTTTGAGAAAGATGTATTGAAATGTACCATTGGATTATGACAATACAAAGATGGGTTTTGTTTGCGTCTGCCTGAAGTTTCAGTTTTAGGCTATATTGTTATAGTTGTAATCTGTTTTCTGATCCTTTGCTTATGACCTATCATATTTGATGCAGGTTTCTAGATCTATTGGTGATGTATACCTAAAGAAGTCAGAGTATAACAGGGAGCCTTTGATTGCTAAATTTCGGCTGCGTGAACCTTTCCATAGACCGATACTGAGTTCTGAGCCATCCATCTCTGTGCATCCGTTACAGTCAGATGATCAGTTTGTTATATTTGCATCTGATGGGCTTTGGGAGCATCTTTCCAATCAGGAAGCAGTCGACATTATTCAAAATCATCCATGCAGTGTAAGATGATGCTTGTCTATGTCCATCAATAAAAGCTTTCTCTAGGGACAGTAGGTTCAGATGGTTTGCTAATTCTTACTGTCAAATTTTACTTAATATAATAATTTACTGTCTGAATGGGCTTTAAACAAGTCAACTTTGTTAATGAGCAGCATCCCATGTTACTTAATTGCCTTGACATGAAACTGTTTGGGAATGGGGAAAAGAGGTGAGAAGAAAGGGATATTTAAAAGTGAAAGAAAAGAGAAGGAATGATGTGATATGATAGGAGCTAATGATTAGAAATAAGTAAATAAAGACAAAATAATAAGGCTTTTGTATAAAAGGATGGGCAATAATGATTGGAAATATAGGTAATAATGAGGAAAAGTAGAGTTGTTAAATAATTAAGATGCCAAATCACATTAAAAGAGGTGGAAAGGGATGAAGGAAACTATATTTTTCCTCCATCCCTTTTCCCCATTCCCAAATAGACTGCTTGTAAGAAAATGCAATTAAACAGTTTAACCATCAATGCCAATTTTTATTCTGCTATGAAAAATGTTCTGTAAGTGATACTTGTCGGAGTTTTCTTGCATCCAAAATGCCAATAAATAATCTCCTTATTGCCACAGGGTAAGTCCGAGTGGTAGAAATCTTTTTGGTTGTTTGTATCTATTCACATCCATTCAGGAGCTTTGCTGTATTCAAGGATGTTCTGATTAATATTTCTTTGGCAAAATTTATGCTAAATTTCATTTTTCAGTGGCTGCTTTTATGGATTTAGACTTAAGAATTGTTGGCTGCCATCTCAATATTATATATGTATGCATGTATACATGAAAGACTTAAAATAGTTAAGCCTTCTCTTGGACACCTTCCATGAGAAAAATAGTTTTCTATCTGAATGTCCATCGTTATCTAACTAAAATTTTCCCAATTAAACAGAGTATTTGAGCAGGATTCATGCAGCTGACCCTCCAATAGTTGGGTAACAGCTTGTGATGGTCATCACATCTTCTAAAATTGAAACATAATGGCCAGAAATGCAGAAATGTTCTTTTGTCGTGTGAACTCTGGTTGAAAAGCCATTGGAAGGTATTGAGGCAAATGGGAGGAAATCCCATTTTTCTCCTTTTCCAATCATTACTCCCTTATATCCAAATTGCGTATGCATTTTTATCTTTATTCACTCTATTTCCAATTATTATTCATCCTATCACAAATTTCTCCCATTTCCTTCTTCATATTTTACTTTTATCTCCTCTTTTGCTCTCCTTTTCCTCATTTCCAAACAGATTATCTGAAGTTTACCAAATTTCCGTTGGTTTCCATTGGTAAGCAGGCCCCAATTTGGAAGAGTGACTCTTTCGTTCATGCATGGTTTGTCTCTAGATGCTAGTTCCTTTTCTTTCCTACTGGTTTTCACTGGATTGTTGAGCTGTGATGCTGATCTCCTTGCTGGATGATGTGCTAGTGTTAGATATGTTATATTCAATGAGGAATAATCTTCTGAACTACAACTCAGTATGGATGTTTATGGCTTTCTGTGTTCATGATTGTTTTCATTTGTAAATATAGCTGCAATGAAATGCATGTTAAGTGAAGTATTTGAACTGCACAATATTTGCTTAAACTCATAGCAAAACTATTAAACTTTATGAACTTAAGGATGTAATAAGAAAATTATATTCTTAGGATACAGTTTCAAGGTACCATTTTTCTTTGCATGTTTCTTCAAGTTAGGATACAAAGAAATGCATTGATTTTGTTAATAGTGTCACTGATATAGGTCAGTACATTGCTGCCCGACTTGCAGTTGAGAACCTCAGTGATGTAGAACAAAGAGCTCTATACTGAATTAATGAAGAACAAGGATGTTCTTGCAGAATGAAAAGGGGTAAGACTTAAGAAAAAGGGTGCTTGGTTTGAGGAAAAAGAGATGGAAAAGAGGAGAAAAAGTAAAAGAAGAGGACAAAGGTAAGTGATGATGTCAGTCATAAAATAAATAAAGACAAAATTAATAGGCTTTTCTGAAAGAGAGGTAGGTGATAGCGAGAAACAGTGGGTTAGTTATGGTCTGTTAAATGTTACAATAGTGTGGAAAGAAGAGAGTTTTTACCCTTCTTTTTCCATAAGGGATCTTTTACCATTCTTTTCTCTCAAACCGAAAGGAAGAATGGAAAAACAGGAGGAATTTAGGTATTAGGATAGAAGAAGGGAAGTATTTGAGGGATACTCTCAAGGGGAAGAAGAGAGGAATTTTAGGGAAGAAGTGAAGAAATTGAGAAGAATAAAAGAGAAGAATTAGGAAGAAAAGAGATGCCAGAAACTTAGCTTTCAACAATTAAGTTTAACTATGCTGTCTCACCCTAATACATGCCATCCGATTTGCAGAAAAATGATCAACAAAATGCTACTCTAATTTAACTGTATATAAATAAAATTTTAAAGAAAGTAAAACACTAATCTAAACCAACCATCAAGTTTATCTATGTTTTGATCACGTGATGCATATATGAAATTCCAAATTAAGCAATTAAATACTAAAAATCACAAATAAAATATCCCTAAAAATATGCAAATATACCCTGATTTAAATGCATTAGCCTCATTGCTCCTATTGCATTCTCCATCACTTGGAATCCCTGGTTTATTGCTAACAAAGTTGACCCCACAGAATTACTGGGAAAATGTAGAAAGTGCTGACGTGTAAATTGTAACTCATTCCTTGAAAATTCATGCCATTGCTTTACAGAAATTTGAAGATGTTCTCCATGACTTGCCTGGAATTTAATAAAATTGTAAAAATTTGCCCCTTTCTCATCTCCTATTTGGAATCCTACAAAAGTGACTTGTCTCTCAATTCATCTAGAAAATTTTTTGGTCTCTTGAAGAATGACCTGGAGGTGGAAAAAGGGTATATGTGAGAGAAATTGTCATGTTTTCTATAATCCAAAAGGGATGGATTGACTTATGATGGTTTTTTAACATTTAAATTTACCATAAGAAAGTTTTACCATGTTAGATGCAAGTGCCAATTGTCATTCAAGTGGGTGCCATAAAGAGTTAGGGTACACATCCCATTTCTTCTGTTTTTTTTTTTTTTTGTTTTTTTTTTAGCTCTCTTTATAATGAGTTGATTTTACTTTTTGGGACCTGTAATGTCGAGTGATGCTTAGAGTGGAAGTTATAGAGGCTTTGTGGAGCTTGCTTGGTATTTACAGTGGATCTTCTATTGGAGATGAAGTAAAATACTTCTCTTTTTCCAATGTTTCAGTTGTGAATCGCGATGTAATTAGAATGGTCACACCACCAGTAAATTATTCGATATCCTTTTCACCATAGTGCAAAGGTGCATTGTTGCAAGGCCTTGGCTGCGAAATTCATCCATTTGGCGTAATACTGTTGGTTCAATTTGGAATTTGCGCTAGTATTTTGCATTCATAATTCCTATAACAGCCACTGATCTTCTCCTTGCTCTTACTAGTTGACATTCCTGGGAACCAAGCTTTTGTCCTTCTATTTTTCTTTTTCTTTTGGTTTTTCTCATAATGGGGTAGTTGCTATCTCCTCCCCTGGAAGGAATCTTTTGGTGATTTATCCTTTCTAGCTACATCTAGTTTCAAATATAGTAGGTAATAAGGAATGCAACTGTGAATGTAGTCTCAGGTTGATGATCAGTAATGGATAAATATTTATTTTCCAAGTACCCTTATGTTTTTCCATCATGTGCTTATGTACGATTCAAAATGAGAAGATAGCTTCGAATGGGAGGCCAATTTATGCTGTAGGGTAAGCTTTTTTAAAGCAAATTTTCATCCTTTGCAAGCCATTCAGTGATGCTGTTGGTAAAATTTGAAGTCCTGAGCTGAAGTTTAAAAAAGCATCCTTTAGAATTGACAATGGATGCTGAAAATTTGAAATTTCTGGGCACCTTGCATTGAATCTTTTCAAGGCCTTGCTGCAATGACACTAACGAATTTTACTTTGAAACAACTCATTACCCAGAGTCTCAAACTTGAGTCTCACATCACTATTGATAAACTGATGCTGAAATCCAGGTATTGTACGTTGATCCTGTTCCAAGAATCAACATGTTTCAGCACTTCAAAATAGTTCAAATAAGAGCAAGAGGGGGAAATTTTTGGCCATCTACATGGTTCAATAGTTCTTGTATCTGGGTGCTTCATTCAGTCTCTTCAACCAAGTCTTAGTCCTGTTTTTAAGTTGATCATAGCACATCAGATTTATAATATACAGAATCAGAATTTGAATAGACCCAAACTGTTGGGTACGACGGTGGTTGACAAGTGTGCAGAGTGACAGTAAGAGGTCCACTTAAGTGCAAACCAAGGCCTCAAAAAACTTATCAAGCACACATGAAAAAAGCCCCAAAACGTTGTTTTGTAGTATCTAGATAACATTACCTTTCACAGATGAAGGCTTTGCTGGTGTGTGTGCACCATTCAACATTCAGTGGCTCACCGAAGGGGATATTTTTGACGGGCTCATGTCCCTGTACTGAGGACATACCCAAGATTGATAGAAACAGCACAGTAGAATCCATGTAGCTGACCCCATTTAGGTAGGAAACAGCTCATAATGATGATGATGATGATGTCTGCTGTTACTAAATTACTATTTGCATTTGATCAATTCTGTTTCTCAATTTTGGCAACTTACAGGCTGATTCCAGAATCCCAGACCTTGTAATTCATAAGCTCAAGATGTTTGACTAAAAGCTATATTGCTTCTCGTTTGTTGTTTTCTTCATTCAGGGTAGTGCAAGGAGACTTGTCAAGGCAGCATTGCAAGAGGCAGCAAAGAAAAGGGAAATGAGGTACTCTGACCTGAAGAAAATTGACCGTGGGGTTCGCCGGCACTTCCACGATGACATCACAGTTATTGTTGTGTTTCTTGATTCAAACCTCATCAGCAAGGCCAGGGGCCCCACCATCTCAGTTAGAGGGGGTGGGGTTAACCTACCTGCAAATTCGCTTGCTCCATGTGCCACCCCAACGGAACATGTTGCGAGCTGATGGTGCCTATTTGTCCACGAACAACTGTTGTACTAACAAGACCAATTTGCATATTGCAAGGCTACCCTATGGACCCACGGATGGGTGGGCGGGTGGGCTTGCAGTTCTATAGCGTACACTTAAAAGGTGTTGATATATATATATATATATATATATATGCAGAGATGGCCGCGTCCCCTTAACTCATATAAGTTAGGATTATTGTACCTTTTTATTTATTCGTATTCTTGTTTTTATTTTTCTTTCTGTTGGGTCTTTTGAAGTTGATGAGCTGCAAAGAGAGAGCTTTTGAAGTTGACAGTAACATTATTTTCTAGGGCAGTTGTTGTTGGTATTCATTTTCCTTGTGGGGTCTTTGGAATTGTAAATTGTGTGAAACACCTTTCGAAATTAAGTTCCTGGCTTCTGTTTTCCTCTTTGGTCTTTCCTGTTGTTTACTTGCTCTGCTGGGAAAGAAATATAGTGGCAACTTTCCAGGGTAGCACTGCAGGACAATTATTAACATTACGGGGGTCAGGTTTGCTGCATTCTTGTGTTTCCAATTACAGTGGTAAGGGGTAATGGGGTAATTGTGGCCTTGACTTCGGGCCAGTGGCCGTATAGATTGGGTGTGTTTTTATTTCTTCTCCTTACAAAACCAGAGATGGATCTAGGTTGCCCAAAGCCTTTGTTCGTCAGTGAACATTTTCACGAGAAAAAAGTTAGATTTAGTGAGGAATTTGTAGAAGGCACCTACAGCTGAAATTCTGTCGATTGAAAAAGTTAAAAAAATAAAACAAAAATCGTAAGAACCTGTTTGTCTAGCTGGAATTAGTCCCACATGATGCTTTTACTATGCTAGTAGTGGTTTCTATTCAACATTTTGGGAATTCTAGTCTGAATTTGAGAGATTTCCGATGTTATGGTCGATTTGACGGTTTTCTTGAAGCACGTAATTGTACTGATTTAATATGTGATACCAAGTTTAAGGGTTTTTATTAAATGAAAAAACACGTTTGCGTTCACTAAATAAAGGGTAAATCAGGGCATTTAATCAATTTTAGATTGTTGGATTGATTTTGGGTTTTTCCAAATTGCTCCGTAAACTCCAAATTTAGTAATGCAATGAAATTCCTAATTTTCTCGAATTGATAAGTTTCAGATCATGGTCAAGTTTAAAGATTTCGATTTTCTATGAATCAATCGATTAGTTTATAATTTTTTTGAACCAATAAATGAGATTGATCTAAAAACGTTTCCACGTTGATCAGCCTACACTGTTTTGATCTGGTGACACAACTTTGCAAACCAATTATAAATATGCCTACGCAGTTAGGATTCATTGAAAGGAATTTGTTAAAAAACTGACCCGAACAGCTGTCTTCTTTTTGTTAAAATTCCTGTATCATGCACAGACAAGCAGCAATATGCTTACTCCAAAAGCTACCTTAATCCAAACAGCCTAGCGTACTCCATAGCCTAAAATTTAGGTTATAAATTGAGATTGTACCTCATGTGGCCATCCAAGACCTATGGGATCAGGAGCGTTCAGATCAAGACCCGTCAGGTCCAAACCTTTCAAATCGAGATCTCTATGAGCATCTATAGAGCCCCTCAGATATGGATGCTACAAGTCCCCATGCTCCGGCCATCTATGTTGAATTCAGCAACTGCAGGGAGATTTTGCAGAGATGTGGCATGGAATTCAGCACCACCAGTAATGAAGAAAAAGATGGGTTCAGCTATAGCATAGTGTAGCTGACTGGATTGAGAAGGAAGAGGGTTCATTCTAAGATGTGCGGTTGCTGCTGATACTGATGGGGGAGGGCAGATGGGGCGGTCGGGTTGTGACTTGAACCTTGTTGGCTGAGATTAGAGAGAAAGTTACACCATAAGATAAGGTTTTGGGGCAGCAAGGTGTCGATTGGACTGGACTGATTGTTCCTGGTGAAGATCACCAACCCCAATGGAAGGGAGCCAAACGGGCATCAACAAGAAGAACGATGAAAGTGAGTGTGAGGAAGGCAGGGTAATCTTGTCATTCAAACGTGTAAGGCCATTTACAGTTGGCCTGCAGACTCCTGTAGGTTTTGGTTATTTGCCAGATCAAAAGCAATACAGGACAATCCGCAATATCCACATAGACATGTAGACAAGATAAAAATTTGCCAATGATGCAGGATTTACTCTTTTACACATGATCACACGCTTTAAAGGAGGACACATTCCTTTGCTCAACATTACCCAGATAAAATCGTAAGAAAGCTGTACATAAACAATTTGGAGCAATCTCCAAATGATGCAAGATTTACTCTTTTCCACTTTCTCATATGCTGTAAAGATGGAAGATGTGTCCTTTGCTCAACATTACTCGTACAATTACAGTAACTAATTACATCTATCAAATTCCCTGCATGATGATTCTTTTAGAGACCTATCTCAGATACAATGATACCAATAGCTGTGAGAAGAGAATAAATTCACTTATGACCACCGCAGGCGAATGTATACCAAACAATGGGACGATGTCTACCTGCAACCAGCTCTCAACTGCAGATCCTACCACAGCACCAACGACAAGTCCACCAACGGTTAATAATGCAGCTTTTCCTGCAAGAAATTGGAAGAGAAGAAGTGAACATCTGCAAATGGCTTAAGATGGGCTATGAATGAAAAAAAGTTTTGCCTTCCTGGTATTAGCTTGATCTGGAAGCAAACCCAAGGATGCTATTATTCAAGGCTTTCAAATAATAATCCAGAAGCAAACTCAAAATGTCAAAAAAAAAAATTCATCTTTGGATATGGATTTTTGCAATGTCAAATACATCTTAAATTTTGGATTTCACGTGAAGTATTATACTGGCCATAAAGCCAATTACAACCAACCAATGCTAGCAGCTGCTTCCAGAAAAAAAGTGAAAAAAGTGAATAGATTGAGAAAGACAATGACAAAATTGCTTGTGGTTGTTAACTGATCCTTTCCAACCATATAGAAGATGATACACCCAGTCAACATTTGAAAGGAAAGGCACAAGACTGAAAGCAGTAAGCAGGCTTCCCGAAAACAAACATCTGCTATATATCAAACTCTGCCAGCCAAGTATCCTTCTAGAACTGATGAAAATGCATCCTGAAAATTTTGAAGGTTGACAGCCCTTCAACTTGATGCCTTATAATTAGAATAAGTTGCTCAGAGCAAAATGCTACCTAGGGCAAAAGCCAATTCTTCCAATCCATTTCCAAAAGACAGCAAGCAAGCATTAATCACCTGGGTCATTCCTATCCTAGCATTACATTGTTAGCTTATCACCTAACATAAAATGGCATCTCATGGACTAAGAAAACACTAGATGCATGACGTGGCAGTCCCCATAGAGGCCAATGCCACTGAAAGTTGCAGTAGCAGTGAGTCCTATGATGCTATAAAACATTCTCAATAACAAAGTGATAATTACAATCCTTTTTCAATGGTAGGCAATGTTTAGAAAACCGGACCGTACCAACCGTTTCGACAGGTCGGACCAATGACCAGAGCTGCCACCGGTCTGGTTGTAGCCCGCCAACGGTCCGCTCAAAAAACCGCCCCAACCACTCCAATCGGCCTGTTCAACCGCGAACGGCGTTTCAAAGAACCGACGGTCTGGCATTTCTGCTTTTACAAAAAATAATAAAAAAAGGGGCTCGTGGACTCCCACGCCCGCCCAAAACCAAAACCCCCCCTCTCCTCTCTCTTAGGGCATTCGAAAATCGATTTTCCCCTTTTGAGCCTTGTCTCTCACTGCCTCCCTTGTCCGGTCATCCCCTTCGCCGCCAGCAATCTCCTCTCGCTTTTGCTGTTGCCGTCGTCGTTTCACCGTCGCCAACTGCCTCAGGTGCCTCAACTATCTCTCCCATCTCTCTCTCTCTCTCTCTCCCCTCCTAGCTGGCATGCCAAGTCTGCGACTGCCCCCTCCGTCTCTCTCTCTCTCTATTTATCTATCTCCCCAGATGGCCAATCTCCATCTATCTCTCTCTCTCTCTCTCTCTCTCTCTCTCTCTCTCCTGTCCAGGCAGCCACGGCTGCCTCTCTCTCTCTCTCTCTTCCCTGTCCAGGGAGCCACGACCACCTCTCTCTCTCTCTCTCTCCCCCTCTCCCCCTGGAGTTGAAGAATTTTGAAGAAAGTTATCTTAATTTCCATGTCATGTTGTTTTGTATTTGATTGAATAATGATTGGGATGTAAACTTTATGAAACAATTTTGTTGTGATGATTTGAAACTAGTATAGTTTAGTGTAATTTTAGACATACGTAAATATGTAATATTTGATGGATTGACTTTCATGGTTATCTTTGGAATCTTTTTAAACTTTTATCAGTGCATTCATATTTTATTTCAGATGAATGATGAATTTTTAGGTAATATATATTTTTAAAAATTAAAATATATATTTTTATTTTTTAAAAATTAAATAAGTAAAATAAATATTGTATCATAATTATATCAAGCTGATGTCACCGATCCAAACCGGTTTGCTCCATAGGTTGAACCTGAACCAGTGTTTGCAAAATCGAAAATTTCGACCGAAATTTTGCCGAAATTTTTGATTTTGCAACCTAGCAAAATAGTTTCACCACTAAACAGTGACAGTTTCTCCCTTTTCGTGAGATTTTCGAAATTTCGCTGAAATTCCCAAATTCTCGCTGAAATTTCGCTGGTATGGCGAAATCCCTGTGAACAGTGTCAAAAAAAAAAAAAGAAATAAAAGGGTGAAAACCCTAAACCACGCTCCATCAATTTGCAAAACCCTCTTTGCCTCCCAAATAGGTATTTTCGAAATACCTATTCTTGATTTTCTAAGAAAAAAACGACATTTAGGCATCGAAATCTACCTTTGGACGTTGGCAGCTACATCCCCATCTTCCATTTCAGCAATTTTCAAGCTCTCATTGTTTTTTTGGCTTTGAAATCACAAATGGAGTTTTCGAAATCAAGATTGAAGCTGACTTATATGGATTTCGAAGCTTGATTCAAATTAAAGGCGCGGCAGTTCCTCCCTCTTCCATCGACAACGTCTGAAGCCCCACTTTTCCCCTACGAAATCACTCCAATCCCTTCGAAATCACTGCTGGAGTGATCGAAATGGGTAGAGGAGACTTCTGATTGTTGAATTGGGCGTGAAAAATCCGTCGATCATCGTTCATTCACAGTCAGACATCGTTCGTCGCGATCGTCGTTCACTGCCTGTGTTCCTGCATGGCTTTTTGGGGAGGCTAGCGTGCATGATTTTCGGGTTTTGGAGGCAGGGCTGATTTTGATTTAAGCGTGCTTGATTTTCAATTTGGGCGTTCTTGGATTTTGATTTGGGCTTGCGTGGCTGACTGAATCATGCGTGCGTGGCTGGCTAGATTTAGATTTATTGTGATTTTAGTGTTGTTAGCTTTTAATCACAAATCAGGTTAGTTTTAAATTTTTTCTTGAAATGTTTTGGGTAGATGCATTTATTGTGATTTTATATAATTAATTATGTTTTTTGGAGCAAATGCATCTATTATGATTTAATGATGTTAATTATTTTTGGGATAATTTTTGGAGCAAATTTTGGAGGTAAATTATTTAACAGTAAAGAATTTAATTAATTATATTTTCACTTGTCATATAACTATATTTTTAGAGTTGGCTTTTAATATATTCATTTGTATTTTTGTAAATTATGAAAATAAATAATTTATCTAATAATTTTTAAAAATTATAATATCAAAATTATGGTTGAAAATTTAGTAAAATTACTAATAAAAATACAAGTATAATTAGAATCATAAATTTATGCATAAACTTTTTAAGTATAAAAAGGGTTGGTGCCTTTCTTGTTGTTTTTTTTATGTAACCTGTGTTAATTATTCTATAACATTGTTGTTTTTATTTATAGGTTCACTATGTCGAAGGACAGGAAAAGGCAGTAAAAATAAATCACAGGATATCACTTGGGAGCATGGGAAGTTATTAGATGGGTATTCAAATGGAGCAGAGTGTAATTATTGTGGTCAGCAAATGAAGTTTGGGGGTATTACAAGATTGAAGGAACATTTAGCTGGAGGGTATAAAAATATTAGAAATTGCTCCAAGGTGCCCCTCAGAAGTGAGAAAGTTGATTAAAAGTGTTCCAATGCAAAGGGTGAGTTTTCAGGAGTCAAAAAAACAGCATGAGAGAAATATTTCTAAGAGATTATATGGATTTTAAAAAATGGTAGATGTTGATGAACATGAAGAGGAGTGATGGTGATATGAGAAGAGCTATACATGCCTCTAGAGCAGAGCAATGGGCAAGGGAGCAAATGGTTCAGTTAGAGATGAATAGACAAATGTTCCATGGGTCTGTTAGAGAGGTTGGTGGTGGTAGTAGAGGTGGTGGTATGTATGGGGGTGATGATGGGAGTGGTGGTAGTGGTAGGTATGGGGGTGGTAGTGGGGGTGGTGGAATTATGGGATACTTTGAACGTAACAAGAGTGTGAGAATGACTGAACCGAAAGTTTGGATCAAAGTTTTTTTTTTTTTTATAATGCAATTCCAGCATATGCAGCAGATACAGTTGCATTCAAAAACTTTTTAGTTGCTGCTCAAAGAGAGGGGGCACATATAAAACCCCCCACAAGAAGGAAAATTTATGGAAAGTATTTGAAAGAAAAGGTGACAGAGATAATTGACTAGATCAATAGTCAAAAACATCATTGGGATACATATGGAGTTACCATAATGTGTGATGAATGGACAGACCCAACAAAAATGTCTATAATAAATTTTATAGTATATTGCAGAGGGATATCAGCATTCATAAAATCAGTAGATGCATCGGCATATGTAAAGGATGCCTATTATATTGAGAGAGAATTAGAGAAAATGATTGAATGGGTTGGTGCAGATCGTGTAGTGCAGATTGTTACTGATAGTAGGAGTGCCTATAAAAAGGCTGGGAAAACATTAGAAGAAAGATACTCTTTTTATTGGACCCCTTGTGTTGCACATTCTATTGATTTAATGCTAGAAGATATTGGTGGTCGTCTACCTGTGTAAAAAATAATAAAAAATGCACGTACGGTGACTAAGTTTGTATACAATCACAGTTGGGTTCTTTCCATGTTTTACACGACATCTGGATATGATAAAGAGATTGTTCGTCCTGGAAAGATGCGATTTGCTACAAATTGTACTGCACTGGAAAGCTTGTACAAAGCTCATCAAGCTCTCACCACAGCTTTTAACTCAGATAAATGGCGAACCTGAAAATATAGAAAGACGGCTGGGGAAGAGAATAATGGATATTTATGACAACTACATTTTGGGATTGTGTGATATGGGTATTGGGCATACTAGAACCTATCTACCGAGTTCTGAGGATAGTGGACAATGAGACATATCCATCCATGGGTTCCATGTATGAGTCCGTTCGTTTTATGATACAAGCAATTAAGGAGAACAATCCGAAGTGTAGATTGGGTGTTGTAAATTATAAAAGCTTGTTGGGAGGGCATGCTAAGTCATCCCTTACATGCTGCTGGTGAGTATGTGATTTTAATAAATCCAGTTTCATCGAATATATATAGAATTTTTTTATTCACATTAACAAACTTAAATATAATTTTTGCAGCTTATTACTTAAATCCCAAGTATCATTATGAGCGGCATCTAGGTCAGGATGCTTAGCTTGGTACCTCGGTTTTTCAAGTGTTTGAAAAGCTTTTTCCTAACAATCCCAATGCTGGGGATCTTGTAAATAAGGTAATTATATAGAACTTAATATACCTATACTATTTCAGAGATAGTTTGTTCATTAAGAATTGCATATTAATAATATTTATTTACTTCAATGCTATAGTTGATGTACTTTCAAGATGCCAAGGGGTTATTTGGGATGAATGTAGCAATCCAATCAAGAAGCAAAACAATGTCATATAAGTAAAGGATAGTGATTTAATAATATGTTGTCTACTTTTTATTTTAAATTATTGATAAATCCTAAATTTCTTTCATAGGTGAGTGGTGGAATTGTTATGAGACAGAAACAACAAATCTGAGACTATTGGCATGTAAATTACTGTGTTAGACGGTATCTTCTTCTCGATGCGAGCATAACTAGAATACGTTTTTTTTTATTCATACAAGCAAAAGAAATAAGTTAGGATATAAGAGGCTCCAAGATTTGGTATTTTGTCATTACAATATGCAGCTTTGAGAACGATTGATTTGATCTGAAGAAAGCGCTCCTAAAGATCCATTGGACTTAATGATGTAGGGCATTACTCTCACTTGGAGAAAGATGATGACAGAGAGGATTCTTTATACGAGTGGCTAAGGTCTAATGATTTAGATACTGCAGATGGAGGGCCAGAACCTGCTATTGCTAATATAATTCGTGAACAAGGAGTAAATGTACAAAGAATATTGGAGGTGAAGAGAACCCCAATATATGACTTTGATCCACTGATAAGATCTGAAAGCACTACTTAATCAACAACAAAGTTTTCTTCAAGAACACAAAGTAGTGGTAGCAATGATGATGATTATGATCATGAGGATGATAATGGTGGTGGTAGTGATGGTGGTATGAGTGACACCTCAATTAACCAAAGGCCTCTTAGTCCATTCACAGTAGAAATTGATTTCCAACATGTTACGCAAGATGAAAATCATGGTGCACGACCGCCTTTGAGATCCTATGTGAGAAGTATGACAGTAAAAAAAAAAGTAGCCTTTACAGAGGAGGATGACTTGGTCTTCTATTGGTATGGATAGTAGTGAGCAGGGGTCTAGTTGTGTATATCAAGAATCTTAACATTCTTATGTAGTAGATTCTGAATATTATCCTCAATAGTCTTATGGTCAGATATCATACAATCGGGATAGTGAAACCGAAGCATCTTCATCTTCTCTCCCTGCATGGTACGACTTATAACAAGGTGATTTCTATAGTCATTGGCCAGAAGCAATGGAGGAAAACCGTTGAGATGATAAAGAGGATGAGTCTGCACGAGTTTCTTTTTTGTGATGAGGTATGGTGATAACATGTTTCATATTATATGCATATATTTAACTGCTTTATCTGCTTTTGCATCATTAGTATGTTTCCTTTATATCGTATATATTGACATTTAAAGTGATCTTTTTTATTCTATATGTAAATTCAGATTTATCAGGATTTATTATAAATTTTCTTGAAAGATTTTCTATTTTTCTGCATTTTTTAATTTTTTTATATTTTAGCAAAATTGTTCTGCGATATTTTCAATAATTTCTCGTAAATTAACAAAATTTTCTCTTTTTTAGCTTAGCAAAATTTTCCTATTAGCGAAATTGCTAGACTTGAATTGGACGCTCAAATGGTTCAAGCTCCAGTCCGGTTTTCTAAACATCGATGGTAGGTAAGGAACACTTCCAAGGCATGTGCGTATCTATACCAGTGGTATGTCCCAATTATTAGAATGCAACAATGCACACTGCAAGATAATTACAATTAAAAAGATAATAATAAGCTTCTGGTATCCAAAGTAGAGCCAAATAAAATGTACATCATCTGACTTTTCCAAAATTCCACTTAAGCTATAACAATGAGTCCAACATAAATTCAGTATGCCCAAGGTAGATCAAACTATATATAAACTAGAAGTATGATGGAGATGACTAGCTAGCAATTGTCTTGATGAGCAAATGGCATTTGGGGACCACGTCATATGAAAACTTGTATGCCAGTCCAATTGTAGGAATCAAGATGAATAACAGCAATAAAACCTATTTCAGTGGAAAAACTTCAGCAATATGGGTTAAATTTTGCAAATGATTGAAAATGTACAGTTTTTTTCATGTTTTCAAATGACTGTATTCCTCAATGACAGGCAAATTAGCCTTTGCAATGTGTTTTGATCCTATTATGGTCACAGAAAAAAAGGTATGGGATGATCAAACGAAACAGATAATGGCAAAGCCATCAATGTTAGATGCATCTGACTGCAACATTATAAGCCTTTCTAAAAGTGAAATTTGGATAGCAGAGGACACAAGTATGAAAGAAAAAGATATATCTGGCTCAGGCCAACAAATGCATAAAATAGTCAATGACAAAGCCTCTAGTAAAATTTATATTGCTAAGTAATTCCATCCTCTACTGGTGAAGATGATGGTTGACATGGAGAAATGAGCATCAATGATGTCAGTGGCAAAAACTCTTACATGATTCTTCTCATAGAGACCCTAAATTTTTCTATTCTTCTATAGGGTGGATCCAGATATTCTCTAGAAAGGGATGACAGCAACCAAAGAGAACAGAAACCTAGTGACTCCCAATGGCCTGCAAGGGTAGATGAACAGCTATAATTTGAATCAATGCAATGGATTCATCAACAAAAGATGTTCACAACTCTTAAAACAACTGTCTCCAGCTCATATTTCAGTAGCCACCTAATATGTCCATGGGTGTTGATCAAGATTTGAAACTCTGGTAATATAATTGCCTTGGCTGGATGGGGAGCATTCAGAAAACAATTCTTTCTAGGAAACCATCATTTAACTGGATTGCCAAATTTGAGAGCTAAGTAAATATCAAATGATAAGTTTTGGCAGACCATTACCTAGTTTAATGTTTTTCTTGGTCAGAAAATATAATGAGGCTCCAAAACCAGTGGCCAAAATTAACCCAGGAACATCGGCTCCAGTGTCTGGCCCAACTCCAGATGTTGATGATCCACTGACAAAGGTGAAAACCATTAATGCTCCATAAACCCCTGCATTTATGCCAATCGTGCCAGAAGATGGTGCTTCAAGTGAAACAGGTGCATTTTTAACTGTGGCCTGTAGCCATTGGGGCAATGAACTTATGACTGCATTCCTTGCTGGTTTCACATCAGCATATCGAATGCTTCTATCCACTTTCCCTGCTCTTCTTTGTGACAAACTCTGCATAAGTAACATATCGTATGCAGCTTCTACCTGAAAAAATAAGCACTGATATTGATGAAGACAAGATGTCCTATTCTAGTTTGATTGAAAAATCGAATGAAAGAGGGGAAACTTTGAAAGAAAGAAGCAGACCCTAGTATATACTATTCTATTTATAAAAAACGGATATGCAGAATGAAACTCAAATTTAACTGCACATAAATTAAAACCCAAATAAAATAATAAAAACAATGATTTAAATCATCCATCAAGTTAATTTACATTTCAATCACTTGATGCGTATATCAAATCCCAAACAAAGCAGTTAAACATATAAAATCCCAAATAAAATATCTTGAAGAATATGCAAAATAAATAAGCCCCAATTCATAAACAATAGCCCATTGCTTATCTTCTTTTTATTGGTACAAGAATAAATATTACTTTCATGGAGAATAAGTCCCAAAAAATCTCATACAGATGAATGCCCATGATGAATAGGGTTCTTTCGAATAGAGAGGAGATTGCAAGAGGGGATTTCTAAAATGCATATGAGTGAGCTATTATGGGTGTACACAGTACAAAGTTTCATGCATTGATTAATGTTGGGGTCATTATATGAATCTCGTCATACCACTCTTCTCGGCATTTAAAGATTCATAATAGAATTTGGTAGAAGTGCCAATAGCCAAACAAGCACAGCCCTCCATGACCATTCATGGTTTCCATTATATGAACACTGATATGAGAACCTTTCTTCTGCATGCCAGTTCACACCGCAGCATTGGTTTTTTTTTTTTCCCCCACCAGACCCATTGTTGTATCTAAGCTAATCATAAGATTCACCACTCAATCTTATTGCTGCATTCAGAAATTTTGTATAGAACCATCAATATAAAGGCTCACATCAATAGACAAAATAAAATCAATACCTTGACTAATCATTATCAAACTTTCTAGTATAGCCTACCTACTAAGCACTGCCAACTATATTTTTTGGACCATAGCTATAATATCCAATGGAGAAATTAAAGGCATTCTTGATACTAAAGTTGGGCCCATCCAAATAAGTTTGCATGAGCAATATGCATTACGCAAGAAGATTCTATACAGTGATGTGAAGGAAAGAAAAAGATCCTGGCATCTTAAAATGATATTTACAGATATTTAAATCTCTCATGTGAAGCATATGAAACAATGATCCATACTAGCAGTTAATTAACTCCTAGGATAATGACCAAAGATCTACATGAAGACCCTATGGTTGGTGCATGACAGATGTTGCTAGACATGTGGAGGAGCCTAGCATTAAATAGCCAGAGAACTTCTGCTTTAAAGTAATGATCTACCTAGACATAAGAAAGCTAGCATTAAAAAGCCTCAGACCACCTGCTTTAAGGCAGTTTAGGCACATGCGCCATCCACCATGAGGCTCATCACACATAAAATGGCTTGCAACACCAACAAGGAAACAATCAGTCATAGGGAAAGGAGTCCTGTACGTTTTAAGAAAGTGGAAACAGGGGATACGAGCACATACTGTTACCCTCACCAGTATCTATTATATGTTCCCTTATTAAATATTAAAAAATAAATTAATTTTACCCATTATGGAAATGCAGCAGAATGGTTTTTACATAATGCCATCTCAGCTACTTACCATTTACAACTTTTTGTAAGTGTTTGTGCAGCAGGATGGTCATTCCAATGCCAGCTTCTTGGAAAATATTAGACTCAATTCCACTAATCTTATATTAATATTCTCAATTCCACTGCGTATTTGAAAACTTCAAAAAAGGAGAACATTTTCATGGAATACCAATGGAACAGTACACTGACACATAATGGCTAAGCAGGTCCTTCTACACAATTGATCATGGACAGAAATCACAATATGAAGAATGAATGCTAATAGCATGTTAATCTTGAAACCCCGAGAACAAAATTACATGAACCTCTTTTACAAAGAATTTTGGCCTCAATATTTGACCCTATATTACACCCCACAACCCATAAAAACACTCAATTGACTGAACTCTGTCACCAACTTCAAGCTTCAAACAATTCTGTTTTAGTCACCAAGTTTTGGTCAGAAATGCAGCATGAATCATGGAAAGGACCCGAGAGATTGAAGTCTCTGATTATAAGCCACAAGCAACACACTCCAGTTGATCTAACAAACTTATACCCAAATAAAAGCCAAAATCCCAAGGAGGAAGCTGCTATAATTGGTACACAACTAGCTGGAGGTGACATGCCATGACACATAAAAGAAATCCAATTCTGCCAGCAAATAAAACTTTCAATTTAATCACCCATGTGCAATACGTGGCAGCAATGAACTCCTGAAAGCGCCCAAGATTTGACATATAAAGACAATCCAATTCTGCCAGCAAATTCCAATTTTCAAAAGCCTTAATTTTAATCACCCATGTGCAGCGGCAATGAATTCCTGGAAAGGACCCAAGATTTGAAATAAAAAGACACTCCAATTCTGCCAGCAAATTCAGATTTTTTAAAACTTTCATTTTAATCACCCATTTGCAACACGTGGCAGCAATGAATTTCCCAAAGGATCCAAGATTTGAAATGTAAAGACACTCCAATTCCCATCAAATTCAGATTTCTACAAATTTTCAATTTAATCACCCATTTGCAGTAAGTTGCGGCAACGAATTCTGAAAAGTAGCCAAGATTGTGTTGGGTATGTGTCTTGTATTCTACAAGGCCCACTGGGCCTGCACATGGGTTTTACGCATTAGGGCATGTGTATTGTATAGGGTCATATATAGATGAATTCGCTAGGATTAAAAAGATGTAAAGAGAGGTTCTGTGAAATACAGAGGGCTAACACAAGTTGTGTGTTGGGAGAGACAGGGTGTTGTATCTGAGAGGAAAGAGGTGTATTCTATTTCATAGTAAATTCTTTTCTCTGGTGGAGTAGGTCACAAGACCGATTCACGGTATTCATTGTGTGCTTGATTGATTGATGCTTGTATGTGTGCTCGGTTTTACTCCCAATAAGTGGTATCAGAGCTTTGGTTCGTGGGATTTTGGGCATTAAAATCCAATGAGAATGGAGTGCAGGCATACGATCGAGGTGATCATGTAGATTGGACGGCTAGATCCAGGCGTGATCTAACGGCTCAGATTTGCAGCAACAGATCGGATATGGAAGGACCACAGATTGAATGGCTGTGGATTTCTGGCCGAATGTTGCTAGGGCCAGAGGCGTGCAAGCAAAGGAAAACAACTGTTGAGTCTTTCAGGTTGGCGCAGAGGAAGAGGTGGCCAGCGAAAAGGGGAAGGCCGCAGCGGCAGAGACGCAACGATGTGTTGTTGTCGGCAGCGAAGAAGAGGACCAGAGAGATCGTGCAGCAGGAACCCTGCTCGAACAGGGTGTGCGGTCGATGGCGTGCGGAGGATGAACAACAGCAGCGGCTGTTGGGTTTTCTTCACAGTCAGCTGTCAGTAGTGGGTTGTTTTTCACTGACAGAGGGTGACTTCGTCTGCCATCAGTGGGGAGCAGAGACAACAGAGAGCCGCTAGTTCGCCGGAGGAGAAGCGCCAGCATCAGTGGCAGGCGACGGCAACGTGGTCAGCGACGAGGAAGAAGGGCGACACCAGGCTTCTTCCACATTTTTGGCCACTGGAGGAATAGATCCTGCGAGGCAAAGGGGTCACCAGCGTCATAATAGAGGCATCGAGGTGTTGGTCGACGGCGATCAACCGACGAACGGTCGGCAGTGGACGACGCAGCAGGCAGCGGCGGCTAGGATTTCCTGTTCGTGCATTTGGAAGGTGACGCAAGGAAGTTGTTTGTCGCGACGCGACGGACAGAGCAAAAAGGTGATTGAAAGGCCAGATTTTGTCGGGCTATATCTTGTGATTCAGAGGTCAGATTTTGGTGCTCCAAGAGTCGTTTCCTAGGTTTTAGGACGCTGCGAATTACTTGGACAGTTCAGATTTGGGAGATTCTACTTTTTTTTGGGTGTTTTGTGCAGGACATTGTATTTTGAAGTTAGAAAATGTCAGATACTACAGGAACTTCAAACAAGGCAGTAGCACAAAACAGCTCAGGTCAAACAACAATGCAGACGAAGCTGAAGGCAACATTCAGAATTAAACCATTCAACGAACAGAATGATTTTACCCTGTGGCAGCAACTAACGAAGAATATCTTGACTCGTGGGGAGACAGTGAAAGCTATCAAGAAAAAGTCAGAAAAACTAGAAAATTTGACTAAAAGTGCATGGTTGACATGAGAGATCTGGCAACGAGTACAATCCAGTTGTTTCTTGTGGACAAACACGCTTTGAGAGGTCATTCACTTGACGGATCCAAAGGAGGTGTGGACGAAGTCGGAGAGCAAGTACAAGTCAAAATCATTGACGAACAGGCTATATTTGAAGAAGCAATTATATAGTTTTCGGTAGAAGAAGGTGGAGATTTTAAGAGGCACTTGGATGTGTTCAATATAATATTGACAGATTTGGATGCCTTGGAAGTGAAAATCAATAAAGATGAGAAGATATCTGTCACCGAGATTAAGGAGGAGGATAAAGCTTTGCTCTTGTTAGCTTCATTGCCTGATTCTTACAATCATATCGTGACGGCATTGCTGTTTGGGAAGGATACATTGAAGAGGGATTGGGTGATTGCTTCTTTGTTGATGTTTGAAAGCTGAAAGAAAAGTAGCAATGGTGGATTGGCAAGCAATGAGAGTGCTTTAGCGGTGACAGGTAGTTTTAACAGAGGAAGATCTGTTGAAAGAAAGGATGGTTCTCAAAGAGGCAGAAGCAGATCCAAGTCCAAGGGAGATTTCAATTGCTGAAGGTGTGAAAAATATGGCCATATTAAGAGTAACTGTCCCGAGATGCAATCAGAGTTAAGAGAGAAAGGAGAAAAGATGGAGGAATTATCTGATGAGACCTCAATTATTGAAGATAGTGATATTTTACTAACAACGGAAGCAGGTATGGATGGTCCCGATTGGATTTTAGATTCCAGTTGTTCTTCTCACATATGTGCAGTTAGAGAGCAATTTGATACATACACAGAGTGCAATGGTGGTACTGTGAGAATGGCAAACAAAGCGGAGAGCAGGATTGCCAGTGTTGGGACAATACGGGTTCGCATGTTTGATGGTGTTGTTTGGACGCTGGTTGATATGAAGCATGTACCGAATCTAAGGATGAACCTGATTTCATTGGGAACGTTGGACTCCAGATGTTGCATGATGTCTATTGGAGGTGGAGTTCTCAAGGTAAGTAGAGGGGCCATGGTTGTCCTGAAGGCTCAGATGATTGAGAATCTGTACAGATTGATTGGGAGTGTGAAAACAGGTAAAATCTTGTGAGATCCCAAGTTGCAGGTACAGGTGGAGTACAGATGGTGAAGTCTGTGGAGAATCAGACGGTAAAGTCTACGGAGGATCAGACGATCAAGTCTGTGGAGAATTTCGAGAAGAAATGGGTGACGTTTGCTTCGGTTGTTCGTGGTAGTATCTTCGATAGAGATCACAGTGCAGTGACGAGAGAGGTGGAGCCACGTCAAGTTGTACAGTTGTGGTAAGCTGTATATGGCACCCAGGAGGGGTGTAGTAAGCCATGCTAGTTGAAGTGTGGTTGAAAGAGTTTGGTGAGCTTGCAGGATGGTTGATGACACTGGTTCTTCTTCAAGTTGGTTGGATGCTGCAGAATTCAAGCCAAGGTGGAAATTTGTTGGGTATGTGTCTTGTATTCTGTAAGGCCCACTGGACCTGCACATGGGTTTTACGCATTAGGGCATGCATATTGTGTAGGTTCATATATAGATGTGTTCCCTAGGGTTAGGGAGATGTAGAGAGAGATTCTGTGAAACACAGAGGGCTAACACAATTTGTGTGTTGGGAGAGACGGTGTTATCTCTGAGAAGAAAGAGGCGTATTCTATTTCATAGTAAATTCTTTTCTTTGGTGGAGTAGGTCACAAGACCGATCCACATTATTCTCTGTGTGCTTGATTGACTGATGCTTATGTGTGTTCTCAGTTTTATTCCCAACAGATTGGGCATACAAAGGCAACCCAATTCTGCCAGCAAATTCAGAATTTTAAAATCCTTCATTTTAATCACCCATTTGCAATACGTGGCGGCAATGAATTCCCGAAAGGAAACAAGATTTGAAACATAAAGACACTCCAATTCTGCCAGCAAATTCAGAAATTTTTTTTTAAATTGTTTTAATCACCCATTTGCAATACGCAGCCGCAAAGAATTTCCGAAGGAACCCATGATTTGGTGTGGGGCGGAAATGCAAAACGCATTCAATCGCAAAAGACAAGCTCATAGAAAATCGCAAAAGAAAAAGAAGAAGAACTTCTTATCTTTTCTACAAGTGAAAGATGAAAAAGGAGGAGTTGCCGTTCTGCGACGAAGCCAACCTGAGCGACGGCGTCCTGGTCGTCCTTGCAGGTGGCGAGGACGGCGTTCTTGGCGCGGAGGATGTCTTCGAAGGAAGCTCCTTCAGAGACGCCCAGCAGCTTTAACGCGCTCTCCACCGACATCTCGAAAGGGGCGGAAGAATCGTCGGCCCTCGAGTTGGCGAAGGTCGTCGTCGTCGTCGTCGTCGTTTTGGTGGTGCCCGGCTCTAACCTGCGCCGCTGGGATAAGGAGACGTCCCAGCACCGCTTCCTCCTCCTCCTCGACTGGGCCAGCGACCAGGGCATCGCCTGGCCGCGGCCGGCCGGCGCACGATAGAGGAGCGCGGGCTTGGGCGAAGGCGTGGAGAGAGCGGCAGCCATGTCTGCACTCGCAGCCGCACAAGTGCACGTCTACCAAATAATAATAATCGGACAAGTGCGGGCCCCACCGCCGATGGATGGCATAGTATTTTACTCGCAGGGATTTTTTCAGGGGTAGGGCACCCTCTGGCGGTTTTCGTAAGAAGTGCGGCTTACGGCTGACCGTTTCGTTGCCTGGAGCAACCGCTCAATGATGATTTTATTACGGTCCGCGCTGCGAATGGATATTTTGACGCGTGGGAAATGATTAGCTTAGGTCAATATATGTACAAGTTAAATGAAATATATTAATTACATTTGGCATCAATAGTTAATTAATACACCCCTGTCTAAACATACCCTTAAGAATTATCTTAATTTGATACTTTTTCAAAATTCAAAGCGTAGCCGGTGGCATGGAAAGCACTTTTTGATTGTTACAAGTACTTTGATCTCACTTGTGGTATGTTTGGATGAAAAAGAAAGCTATTTTTTATTATTTTCAAAGCTAATTTCAGGGAAGAAAAGATAAACTATAATTCTTCTATCTTTTTTTTTTAATTTGTGTGTTTTGAAAATTTAGCACTTAAAAAAAGCACTTTTAAGAACTTTCACAAAAAGTGTAATAGGAGATGATTTCAGCAAGTAATATAAGCTTTTTAATTAAAAAAGGTAAAGAGAAATAATTAAAAATATAAATAATTATAAAATATAAAATTATTATAATAATTAAGATATCACATCAACATAAAGAATAAAAAAGAAAGTATGATTCATTTCTATCTTAATGCATCCAAATGTACCGTTGGTCTTTTAATAATATTTACATATTTGACCACTGATGGTTGAAAGTGCTCTAGACAAAATAACTAAAAAAGCTATGCAAGTATTAATTTTAATAAGATTTTTTATTATAAACATATTTTTTGTTTCTTTAATAAAGTAATTAAATTTTGTGATATTAAAACAATTTAAATGGGAAACGCGAATCCATTGCTACATACCACATCCAATCTCTTGCAAAGATGGAGCCCGTTAATTAGTATTTTCTCATGTCTCGGTGGGAAAGGAACATGCTAGGTTGAATCTTAGTTCATGCATTGATATAAACCTTGGAAGGCTGGTTTTCGAGCGCTAATCTTGAGTGCATCTAATGGGTCGATTTGCATTTTAGGGATCAGTTTTGTTGCGCAAAGGTGATTGAGATGGAACTATCTGATTAGGATCCCAATAAAGAGGTTGGCATTAGCTTGATCAAAATCAAGAATCCAGAAAGACATTAATCAATTAGGATGCTGGAAATAAAGGTGATTACTAACATTACTGAAATATAAGCATACTATTACAATAATCACTACTTCTACTAATAGAAAAAATATGAAATAGCAACCCAAAATATAAAAAAAATCTAGTACAAACTACTAAGAAATGAAGTAAAAGAAAGCAAAAAAAAAAACACGCCAAATTTACATGAAAAACCCTTCTCGGAAAAAAAAAACTACGATGATGATCAAATAGCAACTTGTGATACCTTGCATTGAATGCGGGTGGTTGGCAGTGGCATGAATGTAGGTAGTTTGTAGTGGAGGTATTCGCTTATAAATTTATCATGGCAGCATGGCGGCGAGAGCAACAGAGAGAGAACAAAGAGAGGGAGAGAGAGAGAAGCAAAGAGAGAGTTAGAGACAACAGATACAAGATGTAGCGGAAGAGAAAAAGAAGAAATTGAGATAAGTAGGTATCATACTATCATATGTGTTATATTATCATGAGAATTTGGGAACATTTAGATGTAGAATTATGGTTTAATTGACGAAGTTTTCTGTCCATTAAAAAAATATTATCAGATTTTTATATAGTTGAAAGATTTTAATATCACTCATACATCTTAAAATGAACTTCTCATGATGTAGAATCAATCCTATGGTTTGAATTCAGGGGATATAGTGTATATATGCTTTTATGGATGAAAAATGGAAATGAATTTCGGACACTGTGAACGTTACACATAAATAATGATTTTGAACAGTCATTGTAAACAGTATTTATGTGTACAATAATTTTAACTATGAATAGTACATATATAATATTTTTAAATAGTGATTTTGACTATGAACAGCATAGGTGAATAGTGAATAATGTATAGGAAATAATGAATAAAAAATAGTAAATAGTGAATAATGAATAGTGAATATTGAATAGTAAAGTTAAATCTTTTTCCCTTGCAGGAGAATAACTATTTTTTTAAAAGAAATTCATATTGCTTGAAGTCTGAAATATTTGGAAGTGAGAAGGTGTAAGAAAGTCTTGGGAGGTAAGAGTTTTATGCAAAAGCTTAAATCCTTGGATTTCGGGTAAGTAGGAAATTATTTTCTAAACCCTCACAAATTTCTTTTCTCATCTACATGATTCTTTTGCATTATATTTGGGTTATGTTGAATTCATGTTGGATTTATGCTTTAAGTTCTTATTTTGAATAATTTGAATGGGGCTTTCTTATATTAAGCATGATTTATATGTTTTTTCTATATTTTCTTTTGTGATTTATGGTTTTGTAAATTTTTCCTTACATATGTTTTATGGAATGCCTAAATGAATGATGTCTTATTTATGGACCTTGTTGGGTAAATCTAGAGCATGCATAATACGTTAAAGTATTGGAACCATAGTTGTGTATATTAGTAATGTTGCATGATGTATAAGATGGACCTTGGGCCATATATGATAGAGGATATATGGCATGACATGTGGTATACATCATGCAAAATGGCATGGGTGAATGAGATGTGCATCTGACGATGATGATGATGACGGGGTAGTTTGCCCAGCCTTTATGGCTAAGAGATGAGCCTAAATGACTAGATATGATGAAATGCACATAACCTGAGTAATAAGAGGTTTGATCAGGCAGGTACGTGGCATGGGGTATGAGATGCACATGATATGAGTAATAATGGGTTCGATTGGGCAAACAAGTAACATATCTGTATTTGAATTTGCATTCATGATATGATTTGAGAGTGCTTATTCATGTTGTATAATTGTTGCTTATGTAGGGTTATGTAATAGACCAAGATTCATGAACATGGCATTAGGTTGGGTATGGTCATGAGATTGGTCGATGGTCAGACTTAGTTGATATTTATGGTTTATTTAAAACCTGGTATGAATTTTTATAACTATGTTTGATGTGATTAGTCTATGGGCAGATAAGTGATGGTTCAAGTGTGACCAAGGAAAGTCGTTTGTTATTTTTACTTGCCTACTTATTGAGTTACCCAGTTTATCGTATTTTCAAATCTTAATAGGTTTACCTGAGGGAGCCTAATCTAGGGTTGGAACTTCAGGTAGGGAGAATTGATTTAGTTTAGTTGATTTAGTTTAGTTAGTTATGTTATTTCATATGATATATATGAGTTTATGGACTCATGGGATCATAATGTATCATTTTGATATATAAGACGTGTCGTAATTGGTAATATTAATGAGAGATTGTATTTATTAAAAGATAATATACTTATTTAGTCATGTATTTATATTGTGTATATCTTATGAATTGTGGTCATTAGTATGGTTGTAGTGATGTGGTTTGTGTTTGTATAATTCTTACTCATTTAGTAGATCTTGTAATTGTGGGGAGATGATCGGTTGACTAGTAAATGATGCTCATTCCAGTTAGTGTTGACCGGCGAAGCGCTATAATGTGATATCAGAGAATAAATGATTATAGGACCACAAGTATAAGATGTTACCAATGGTCAAAGAGTAATTTTATGAAAGTTAAAGTTAGAATGACAGAATAACTTTGAGCATCGATTTTAGTATATGGTTAAAGACAATTAAGATATGTTCATAAAAGATGATATTACTCAAACTAATTATCTTCCTTTGATGTATCAGTGAAAGATGTTGCCTAGAAAAAAGTAGATAAGAGTAAAAGGCCTATAGTGGAGAGTGACACAAAAATTAAAAGGTGTGTCACTCGACCCTGTACAACCAGAATCGTTATTTCAGAGCATTAAAGGCTTGATGAATGAAGTCAAGAGGAGCTAAAGTTATATGAAACATACATGCCAGACTTAGAGCCTCATTTGGAAGAGGTGTTGGTAGAGGAGGATGAGCAAATTACTCACCTAAGAAAAGAAGCCAGAGAGCTAGCTAAAGCTAAGCCTAGTAGAGTTGCTCCTACCAAGGCTAGGATTGATGGAAATCAAATAATGGATCGAATGATGAAAATGATGGAAGGAATGACTAGGATAATAACGTAATCGGTGTAGGCATAACAGAGGGCCTCATCCGTACCTTCAACATCATTAGCCACACAGGTTCAACAGATAATGCAATCTCAGGTTGAGATGGAGGTAGAGAAAAAAGAACATGTGAGACAAGAAAGGCAGAGAAGAGCACCAGAGAGTTTGTTGGATATCAAAGTTTTTTAAAACATAAAGCCACCTTCATATCACGAAGCAAAGGATGATAAGGGTGGTTGATGGTTGGGTTAAGGAATTGGAGACTATATTCGAGTAATTTTCCTACACAGAGGAGCATAAGGTGCCGTATGCAACATTCATACTACGAAGAGATGTAGCGGATTGGTAGAGGTCTGAAAGAGAGACCTTGCCACAGAGAGGCAGATACTTATATGGGCAGAGTTTGTGGACAGGTTCTTTCACCATTATATAATAGCCAGTGAAAAGATGGGGAAGACACCTGAGTTCGCCTCCCTTGTACAAGGAAAGATGACCATGGGAGAATACGAATCCTAGTTCAAATCCTTATCAAGTTTTGTAGCTTGGGCTCATATAGATCAGATGGAAAGGGCTCACAAGTTTCAAGAGGGGTTGAAGCTTTCCATTCGAGCCAAGGTGACGGCCTTCAGACTGACAGGTTATGTAGACATATTGGATTTAGTGCTTACGATTGAGTAAGAGGAGGAGAAGATAACCAAGCATCATGAGTGAAGGAATGCTACTAAGCAAAGGCGAAGAGGAGGTGATAAAGGCAGATTTTTTGTTCGAGGTCAAGGACAGAGAGATGCTCAAAGAGCTGGTACAGGTAAGCAGCAGGTAGGACACAGAGCAGTAACCCTAATGCTTGATACCTATGTGGACAAAAAGGACATCGTTAATGGGAGTGGCCGATTGGGTAGAAAATATATTTTATTTATGGGCAGCAGGGTCACATATTCGCTCTGTCTCCAAGCTCAGGAGGGACAACAGCAGGCTATGAACTCACCACAAGCAGGAAGGGGAAGAGGAGGCAAAATACTATTTGCCCCACAACCACAGATTGAGCAGTGACCATAGGTGGTGGCATTGGTGAATGCCGTTATGCATAAGGAGGCTCAAGTTGCAGAAGGAGTGGTGACAGGTAATCTACTTATTAATGATTATCTAGCTTCAATTTTCTTTGATCCTGGTACCACACATACCTTTATATTTGAGATTTTGTTAGTAAAGCTATTCTTTCCACATTGCATTACATTATAAAGTCAATGTGTCCACTCCACTTAGAGTAGTATGCAGTGCAGAGATGATGACTGATTGGTGTTACATTATCATCAACAGTAGGAAGTTTTGGGTGAATATCATTATAATAGACATAAACGATTTTGATATTATTTTAGGCATGGGCTGGTTGTCACACTGGGATGCAATGGTCTACTATAAGACTAAGCACGTGGTGTTGCGGCCAATCACTGGAATAGATGTATCATTTACTGGCTTATATAAGGTTAGCGCTCCAAAGCTAATATCTACCCTTAAGGTTGTGAGCTTAGTAAGGAAAGGGTGCATTGCATTTTTGACATTAGTGGTTGATGCAAAAGGAGAGGATTGACAACCTGATTGTCCATGAATTTCCAGACGTATTTCTTGCAGCGCTAACTGAGTTGCCGCCAAGGCGTGAAGTGGAGTTTGGCATTGATCTTTAGCCTAGCATGGCATCAATCTTTAGCTTGACACAACACCAATCTCTAAAGCTCCTGATAGAATGGTGCCTGCTAAAATGGTAGAAGTGAAGACCCAATTACAGAAACTATTAGACAAGGGCTTTATCAGGCCAAGTATGTCACCGAGGGGTTACTATTTAAAATCATTGTTCTTGTGCACTATTCACATCGTTCGAATTTCATTTTCATTTTTCATCCATAAAAGCATATATACATTATATCCACTGAATTTAGATCATAGGATTCATTCTATATCATAAGAGGTTTATTTCAAAATATATAGGTGATATTAAAATCTTCTAACTACATGAAAATCTGATAATAGTTTCTTTTCAATAGATCAAAAATTTTATCAATTAAATCATAGTTCCACATCAAAATTTTTTCGAATTCTTGTGATAACATAATACATGTAAAATACATTTATTTAACGGATTGGATCGACAAAAATTCAAATAAAATATTTACCTTAATTTTTTCTTTTTCTCTTTTGTTGTGTCTTCTCTTTATCGTTTCTCTCTCTTTACCTCTATCTACTATCCTCCCTAGCATGCTTCACGTAGATTTTATAAGTGGATACCTTTGTTGCAAACTACTCGTATTAAATGCCACTGCCAACTACCCTACCTCATTGTAAAGTTTTAAGGATAGAAACATGAAGACAGGATGTGTTGCTCTTGTTTTTCAAAGGTTAATTTTTTTAGGAGTTGTTGAGTTTTGATCAAATTGTTCTTGACAGCGCTTAACTGTGATATTTACAATTATACTCTATACGTTTGATTTATCTTCCACATGTACCCTGAATGTTAAAGCCTAGAAGGAATTAAAACCTGCAATGTTATAAATTAAGGTTAAAATTTTTAGAAATTAGTTACACTACAATGAGTTGTAGTATTTTCTTTTTTGCTATAACTCAATATTCACTTTTAGTTTTTTCATTAAATCAAAGATTTATAGTTAGGATTCCTTTGATTGTCAAAGGGTAAAATCATCCTTTCATCAAAATTTATAAAATCCTCCTTTCATCAAAATTTATCTTTTTTAATAATTTTTTATTAAAATGGATTAAATTGGATTTTGATGAAGTTTAATAGATTTTAATTGAGTTTCAATGAGCTTCTTTTAAACTTAGTTAAAACTTATTAAATATCGTATTTAAAACTTATTAAATATCATATTCAAAAATTATTAAATGAGATTTAATGAGCATTAATTGAATGTAAAAAAGCTTATTAAAACCTAGTTAATGCCCATTAAACTCTGTTAAACAAAGTTGGTGTGTTTCATCAATTAAACTTAGTTAACAAAAGTCAATTAAACTCATTTAAAGCTCATTAAAGTCTATTTAAGCCCATTAGACATTATTGATATTTTACAAAATTTAACAAAAATATTTTAAAACTCGAAACTTAGTTAAAATCCATAAAAAGCATTGTTGAATTTATCCATGTTTTAAAGAGTTTAACAAAGTTGGATATTAAACTCGATTAAACATGTTTAAACAATATTAAAGCCCATTAAATATTTTCATGGCCTTTCATAAGCTCATTAAACTTGATTTTTTAATTTTTTAAATATTTAAAATACATTTCAACTCTATATTTAACCTATACATCTATTATATTATTATTTTTATATAAAATTAAAAAATAAATAAACTCTATAGATTGCTTATTTAAAATTTTCAAAAAACCCTTAAATTGTAATGGGCTTCCAATATAAATGTTTGTAGCATAAACTTTTTAAAATTTTTAAATGATAAAAATACTCCCTCACTACCTTAAAATGCACATATCATTTTAAGTGACACGATCCCAATGTTGGAGAGCTTGGAGAGACCAGAACACGAGAAATGCAAAACAAATATTAAAAATGTTTTTTTTTATAGTTGCCCAAGTGATATTTTCATCATTTAAAAATTTTAACCCCAATTTTGTAATGAATTAAACATCTGAACTATGCTTGCAGAGAGCAAAATTATGTGTTAGGTACAATTCGATGAAGACTCAGGGCACACATGCAAATTACCTGTTTTTCAAATGGATAGAAAAACAAAAACAAAAATTCTTGGTCTGTAGATCAGAAAAATCCATGTTCAGGATGTGGTCTCACACCCACTGAATCCTGATTGCTCATTGATTTTCCCTTTCAGGCACTCCACAGGGTACTAAAGAATCACAAAATCAATGTCAAGGCTTACCTGACCAAGTTTCCAGCTAATAAGAGTCCAATGAAAAAATGCATGGCCTTTTGCTTCTCGTCGGTGTAACAGATACCAGAAGTTCAATCAAACTGAAAAAAAAGGAAAGAAATTTTTTATTTTTATTTTCAGTTTTCATTTTAATTTTCACTTTCATTATCTAATCACAACTATTTGGTTAACGAGACTGTGAAGGAAAATGAAAAAAAAAATAACATTAATAGCAAAAGACTGGCATCACCCATAAAATATAAATTGGAAAAAAGATAAAATAGATGAAGTTTTGGATATAAAATAATCATGAGAAAAATTTTGATTTTTATTGTAGATATATGTGATATTAGGAGATGGAAAACTTTCTTTTCCAAAAATATGTTTCTAGAATCAATATTAATAGGTATGATGTTTTATTAACTTAATAAAAGAAATTAGCTAGAATCATAGTACTACTAGTTAAGGCGCACCAAGGCACAAAGGCATTTTGGAGCCTAGGCACACGCCTTAGTGAAGCAAGATACATATTATATAAAATTAAATAAATTTAATTATATATGTAATTTATAAGAATAAAATAATAAAATTACTCAAATATTAAATCTAATTTTATGGAGGGTATCAACTTTGGTTAAACCAAGAAAGAAAGAAAAAATCAGAGAAATTAAAATCCTAATTGAATATTGAAATTTTTTTCTTTTGATATATTTAAATTTTTTTCTTTTGATATATTTTTACAAAAGTTCAATGCCGCGGACCAGGTAGCTCAAGAGGTAAGCCTGTAGCCTAAGCAATAGGTCACTCATACATAATGGAAGTCAGTTAAAATGCCATGTGAGCTATCTTCAGGCCTCTAACAAAATGGCCTTCTTTATGGTCCTCGTCAGTTGCTAGTAAAGCAAGCGGCGGTGGAATTTTTTGGTAATTAGAATCTCGATGGCTGTCCACATTGGCCAAAAAAAAGGGGGCTAAAACGAACATTCTGTTTTTACTTAAAAAGAAATCAAGGGCTTCTTGATAATCTATATAAGGAGAGTAGAATAATTAACTACAGACATTTTAAGATACGAACCGTCTATTATATTGTAGAAGTATGTTATATAAATTTTATTATTAAAAAACATCTATGTAGTTTTCTAAATTTGTTAAATTCTATTAATATTGGACATCTCATACTGATTGGACAAACTTCAGCCAACTTTGACAGACTTGATAGGTTTTAATAGTCAAAATTCACACTTTTTACCGGGCCTTACTGAATTTTGATGATTGGTTGTCCAACAATCTTTGAAGTAGAAGGCTTTTGATGGTCTTTGATCGGATTTAATGGGTTTAATGGTTGATTTTTTATGTGTTTTTAATATATTTGATGGATTTGGTAAGTTTTAATGGGTTTAAGTGCAAAACTTTGATCAGATTTGATTGGTTTGACGTTGTTTCATCGGATTTGATGGGTCAGACAACGTTTGATATTATGGATACACTTTACCCTTGCCTTACAAAAGGGCTATTTAGTAACGTAACAAAAAAAATAGAGAATATATAAAATAAATAATTATTGAAATAAAAAAGAGGCAGAGTAAGTGTACACCATAGGCTACACGCCCTACCATACATGTGTTTAGCAAGAGAGGTAAATGAAAATAGAAATGTAAAACATTTTGTGCGCATATAATAAACGGATGTCATTTAAATAAACTATTATAACAACATTCTAGGATTTCTTTTTAGAAAAAAAGAGGGAAAAAGTAAAATTTAAAAAGAATAAAAATAAAAAATGTAATATAATAGAAAGCAATGATTTAAAATAAAATGAATTAAAGGTTTCCTTGGGGAAAAAAGTTTCCATGTCCTCCGTTACCCACTTTTAATTGATGACATTTAATTAATTTAAGAATCCTACCTTTTATTACTATTGCTTATATTTTTAATAATTATTTCCTATTTTCATTGAAAAGCCCATTTATTCTATTTTCAGTTGTTATCTTCTATTTTGTCATATCATTTTTCTTCAAATTTTTATATTTCACTTTCTCTAGTCTTTTTCACCTTTTTTTTTGTTAATTCACAATAAATACAGATCAAACAGATATTTTTTCCTAATAAGTATAATATGACCATTATAAAAATAGGTAATAATCAAAGAGTATATTTATAAGTCTATGCATGTTACATCAATTAAAAGGTGGGAAAGGATAGAAAAGAATATACATTCTCCTTGAAGAACAATCTCAGCCGCTCATTCCACGTTCCAATGTTCGGATACTGACACCCCAGTCCATTTAGTCCGAAATAAACCGAAAACACAAGGAAGATGCATCAGTTAGACGGTCCAAATGACCAAGTGCAGCTGGAGAGACTACGAACTTTCACGTGCCATTAAACTATTTTCATGATCCCAAAAAAATGAAAAATATATGAAAATATTAAAATCCACACCGGTACAACTCCATTTCTTACAATCGCAGACACAATCACAAAACAAACAAACGGACGAACGAGACTGGTCTGGTTCACAGGGGAACCCGATTTAAAATGAGGTCGGGCTAGCAAACCGGATTGAACCCAACATGTTTGTTATTCGGGTTGGATAACCCAACCGGTTGACCCGAACCCGAGTATTATAAAGAAGCGATTCATTTCTTCTTTTCCGTCGTGCCTTCCAGCCGTTTGAAAAGCCCCTTGCAAATGCCCCGTCTGCTGCTCTCGATCCTTTTCCGCCCTTGGAAATCTCCTCTCTGCCGCTGTTCGATGATCCGTCCGGCTATTCCTTTCTTCTGTTCGAAAGCCCACTTCGAAATCCCGTACTTGCCGCCTCTCCGACCGGCCCTCTTCTACCAAAAAGTTTGAGAAAATGCAAGGTAACTTTAATACCTAATGTACATGTTGTTTTCTACTTGTTAATCCTCCCATTCTCACCTGAAAAACCTAGAATTAAGAAAAAAATTTCTATTTTCTGCCCTCTCTTGTTTCTTTCTTTACTCCATAACGAAAATTTGACTATATTTCAAAAGAGATGTTAGTCTGATTGTCAAATCAAGTGGTCAGTTTGATAAGTTTGAAAAGCTTGAATTAGTATTCTAATGTGTAACTCTACAGTATACTATGGATGCTGGTTCTTATGTATTTATGATGATGGTGATGCATAACTGTAACCATCAATGATTTTTTGCATTGATTTGAAAATCATTAGGTTCAATTCAATGTTGTTCACAATCTGTCCTAGACTTGTTTTCAACCCAAATTGTCTATGGAATCACAATTGTAGAGCAGAGCTGTGGTCATCAACGGCAAAAGATGAAAAGAGACATGGAATCTGAGCTTTTCTTCTTCATTTTTAGTATGAGTTTTTTAGTCTTATTGTTATTTTTGCTGTGCAACTCATTGGAATAGCATCTTCATTTTTTCAGCTTGAGTTGGTTAGGTGGTTGATTTTTCACTTGCACTTGTGTGAAGAATTATTTATTCAGCACTGAGACTGATTGGCTAGTCAACATTCAAAGAAATACAGAAAAGGAAACCTGTGTTTCGTGGTTCTTTTCATGTAATGGATGTGTCTGAAACCAATCGGAATTATATGAAGCAAGATTTTGAAGAGAGTTTGGATCTGAGGGTTGACAGGTTGGATGATAATGAAGACTGGGAGGGACTTGATAAGAGGAAACACCGTTCAAGCAAGTCCAAAAAGCAAGGAGAAGAAGAGTGGGATAGTGGTGGAAAGAGAAGGATTTCTGGTGATAGAAATGATGGCAGAAAGAAGTTGGCCAGCTTAAGCAGAGCAGGAAGTTGTGATGACGATGACTATGACATAGGAAAGGAATTGCATGTTAAGCTGACGAAGAAAAGTCATGATGAGAGAAATGAGAGGAAATCAAGTAGTGGATGTCTAGACAGAGAGTTGGAAAGCAGAAAGAGTAGCAGAGATGCTTTAGAGAATAAAGGCTATGGTCAGGGTGATGAGAATGAGAGGAGTTCGCTGAGGAAATCAAGCACAAAACTCTCTTCATGTGAAAGCCTCCAGAGCAAATCAAGAAGCAAAGTTGACACTCCTAATGAGCATGAGCTTGAAAAGACACCAGATAGAGATTTTAGGTATTCAGAAAGGAAGGAGAGTGGCAGAGAGAGAAGTCACAGTACCCGTGAGCAGGAAAAGAATCCACAAAGAAGATGGGAAGAACCCACATCAGCCAGGAAGGCAGATGATATTAGCTACTTAGATAAAGCCGATTCAAGGAGTGGAAAAGTTTCTGACCATAAGCATGGATCTTCTAGGACTCGTGATGCAAGGATTGAATCAACAGAAGGCAGAAGCAGGCCTGTTGATTCAAATGGTGATAAGAATATTAGAGCCAGCAGCAGGGAAGACAAAAGGGTTGATGGGGACAGAAGTAAGAGCAGAGGAAGGTCAGAGGCTCGAGAGGAAGATTGTAGAACAGCTGGCCAGGATGAAAGGTCGGATAGTGTCAAAGACAATAAACAGAGGAGAATAAGAGAAAAACTGGGTGGGTCAGCAGAGGATGTGGAACCTGTCACCAACAGGATGTGCTCTAGGGTCCATGTGGAGAAAAATGACAAACATCGACAAAAACACAGCAGCCATGATGATGCAGAAAGTCGAGAAAGATCTCTGAATACAGAGGATGATAGATATGCACGTCGAAGGGATAGAAGTGTGGGGGAAGTTAGGCATGCTAACAGGTCTCAAAGCCCTGACAGGAGTGCAAGAAGGCACCAGGGCTCTGATGAATTTGATCAACGCTTTTCTGACTCCGACAATGAAAGAAGCATTGGCCACAAGGGTAAGGATCGAGAAAAGGAAGGTTACAGAAATGATAGATCTAAAGTCAGAGATAGAAGCTGGAATGAGAGGCATAGAGACTGGGAAGATTCTAGAAATAACTGGAAGAAAGGGCATCAAAATAGGCGTGAAAAAGATGTGAAAGATGGTGATGGTGATTTTGACCATGATAAGGAATGGGATGCTCAAAGGCATGATTGGGAGAGGATGGACAGTGATACACTTCATGGAAGGCGTGGATATAGAAAAGACAGGGGTAGGACTGAAGGTGCAAAAACAACAGCTAGTTTTGGACCAACAAATGATAAAGCTGATTCAATAGAGGCTAGACCCAAATCGCTTGACTATGTGAGGGAAGAATCGGCTTCCACATTTGCTGTTAGGGGCGCCGAAATGGTGGGGCACCAGAATTTTCATATGGGCACAAGTGATGAGGACTGGGGATATTTGCCAGAGGATGAATTGAGAAAAGCTGATAGCTATGGTCCTGGAGATGAGCTGCCAGAAAGATATCTGGACGATGATTTGGATCAAAATGTACGAATGAGTTCAGAGTACAGTAATTTTGATTCACAGGGTGCAAAAGGAAGATGGCCAAAGGGAGCAATGAATTTTAGTCGAATTGGGGCAAACCAGGCTACTAGCAAAGGCTTCCAGCCTCCATTTGGCAATGACATTGTACCAGGGCCCTCCAATAGAGCTGTTCCTCAAGGATCTAAAGGCGGTAATAGGGTTGGGAGAGGAGGAAGAGGAAGGCTGCCTGCAAGGGATGGACAGCACGCTGGAATGCCCCTGCCCATGATGGGACCTCCTTTTGGTCATCTTAGCATGCCGGGACCAATGCAGCCAATTGGCCCAAATATGTCCCCAGCACCAGGTCCACCCATTGCCCCTAGTGTGTTCATCCCTGCATTTGCAGGTCCAATTCTTTGGCCAGGAGCTTGTGGTGTTGACATGAATATGCTGGCTGTACCACCTGGCCTTTCTCCCCTTCCTCATCCTGGGCTGTCTGGACCTAGATTTGTGCCTAATATGGGGAATGGCCCAAACCCCACCATGTATTTCAATCAACCTGCCCATGGAAGGCCAATTTCTCCTGACATGTCTAATCCTGTTTTTAACTCCATGGGACATGCTGGGCGTGGAATGCCTCATGATAAACCACCCATGAACTGGGGTCCTCCTAGAATCAGTGGCCCCACTGGTAAGGCTCCTTCGAGGGGAGAGCAAAATGACTACTCTCAAAATTTTGTTGACACTGGCATGCGGCCTCAGAATTTCATCAGGGAGCTGGAACTCACCAGTGTTGTGGAGGACTACCCAAAACTGAGAGAACTAATCCAGAAGAAAGATGAGATTGTGGCTAAGTCTGCATCCCCACCTATGTATTTCAAGTGTGATTTGCATGATTTTTTGCTTTCTCCTGAGTTCTTTGGCACCAAGTTTGATGTCATTCTTGTTGATCCTCCTTGGGAAGAGTATGTTCATCGGGCTCCAGGTGTTTCTGACAATATGGAATATTGGAATTTTGAAGAAATACAAAATCTGAAGATTGAGGTTGGCCATTTTCTTTTATCTTTTCCTATTCTCCTGACATATCAGGCTGCTTTAACTTCCTGTTGCACCGCTAAATGGTTTGTTCTCTGGTTTTGGTGTCTTATGCATTCCATTATTTTGGCAGGCAATTGCTGACACTCCTTCATTTATTTTTCTTTGGGTTGGTGATGATGTGGGTCTGGAGCATGGTCGCCAATGTCTAAAGAAGGTATTCATTCTGTATTTCAGAGGAATTATCATTTTGGTTGTATCAGAATAACTGGATTACCGAATGGTCTTTACTGTCAACTGGCTTGTCTCCTGGAATTATTTTGCATCTTTCATGCATTATCCTATAAGTATTTCCCATTTGATCTGGTGTGTTTGTTTTCTCAAATTGCTTCTGTAGTGGGGATTTCGGAGGTGTGAGGATATATGTTGGGTAAAGACTAACAAAACGAATGCAACTCCAGGCTCGCGGCATGATTCCCACACTCTGTTTCAACATTCAAAGGTTGTAGCTTTTAGCCATCTTATTTGTAAAAGGAAGTCAGATAATTTTAAAAGCCATTCAGCTTTTGATTCTCCAAGTCTTCAATTCTCACAAATTTCATATTTCTTTTACTATTGAAGTTGTATTCTGTTCAATTCCTTCTCTTTGTTGTTGCTGTTGAAAATTTTGTTTTGTGAAACTTATTCATTTTCATATTCTGCTGATTAGGAACACTGCTTGATGGGCATTAAAGGAACTGTTCGTCGCAGCACTGATGGTCATATCATCCATGCAAATATTGACACAGATATAGTTATTGCTGAAGAACCCCCCTATGGTTAGTCCGCCTCTTAGTGAATTCTCACCCACTTAATCTGATTATTTCTCTGGTGTAACTGACAGTGTTCAGTGTTAATCATGCATGTTGCATGCATCTGTACCTCGTGATATGCTTCTGTGAGTCTCATGTACTGGAACTTTTGGGTCTTCCCATTCATCCTCTGGAAGTTAAATGGTTTATGAAACACTAATCATCTCCAAAGCATGATCCTGGCCATCAATTCATGGAGTTGAATAGGAGCAGTTGAAAATTTTGCTTCTGATGTTTCTTGTTTTGGCTGGAAATTATTGTGTCATGTCATGGTAAGGGGGAATCCAGAGCAAAGGTGGCCAATCATCAACTTTTGACTGTACAAGTCTTCGACTCATAGGTCCCAAATCTTGAAGTTGCTACTGGTTTGTGTGTTTATATGTGACATAGGTGGAGTGCACTCTCATAAATAGTTTTGGGTAGAAAATTAAGAAAATTGGATGTGCCATTTTCATGGAAAAATTTCCATTCACAAGGTTTATAAATTTCCTGGTTGATTGCAATCTCAGGTTCAACCAGGAAGCCAGATGATTTGTACCGTATTATTGAGCATTTTACCCTTGGCCGGAGGCGGCTTGAACTCTTTGGCGAGGATCATAACATTCGCTCAGGTTGGCTGACTGTTGGAAAGGGGTTATCTTCATCAAATTTCAATCCAGAGGTACACCAGTTTGTCCAACTTTTACATAGATCGCATCTAAACAAATCCAGTCATTAATCTGAAGTCCTGTTACAAAGGTCAAAGCCATTTTTGTGGTTAAATTAAGTGCTTTCTGTTTTCTCAAGAGCACCCAAATCCAGGCATTAATCTGATGGCAGCAGATTGATCCTAAGGTTGAATGATACTTGTTCATAGCCTGAGCTCAAATTTATGGTGGGGAAAACTCAGTCCCTGTGTGTTCTGTGCATCGTTCTAGCCTCCACTTGATATATGCTAAACTGCCAAAATAAAAGAAATCCACATGCATGCGTGTTATGTGCATCATTCTAGCCTCCCCTTGATATAAACCCAAACTCTTAACTGCCAAAATAAAAGAAATCCACACTGAAACTTTTTTCATGTATCCAAATCTACAGGCATATTTGAGGAATTTTTCCGACAAGGATGGGAAGGTTTGGCAGGGAAGTGGAGGTCGGAACCCGCCACCAGATGCACCTCATCTTGTGACGACAACTCCTGAGATTGAGCTGCTCCGGCCCAAATCACCCCCACAGAAGAACCAGCAGCAACAAGCAACTTCCCTGTCCTTAATAACAGCCAACTCCAACAAGAGGCCCATGGCAAACTCCCCACAGAACCCAGCCGCCGCAGCATCTCCACACGGTTTGAACCAAGAAGCATCCGGGTCAAACCCTCCAACTCCTGTTCCCTGGGCCTCCCCAATAGGCAGCTCGAAAGGACCAGATATGGTAAACACGGCTCCAGATGACAGAGTTTTTGATGCTTATGGAGCCAATACCTCTTGTGGGCAAGCAAGTGGGGACCATTTTTTATTTTGAGGCACAGAGAAGCATTAATTTGTTGTGATTGTATTTGGAATCGGAATGTGTGGGCCTGTATTCTATTTTTTTCATGTTTATAAATTAAAAAATAATGCTTTATCAAAACAAATTTTGCCGGCATAATATTCTTTCTGTTGTAATCATATGAAAGTAGATGCTCTGTTCAGCTTCTAGATCTTGTTGCCATCTGTGTTTGAGAACTTCTCAGGTCAATGATGATGTTGATGTTCTTGGGCTTGGTGGACTGGCTGCTTGAGCTGTGAAACATGGAAAACAACCCAGTTAATACCCCAACTCAAACCTTCGTGCAGGACGATCGGGTTGGGATTTGAATGTTTTAAATAACAGAGTAATTGCCCCGAGATGATAATTTTTTTTGTGAAAATATCATAGATATAGGAAAACCAATGGAAAAAATTATTCAACTTTTTTCTTCTTCTTATTATTATCTATAATTTAATCATCAATTATATCTTAACCAATCATTTATTTTATCCATTTAACTACTTCAATTATTGCTAACAATTTAGTTTTTTTCTTAGGAAAATTATTCAATGTACCCAAGTACACCATATATCCATTTCTATTTTCCAAAATTAAAATGTTTCATGTCACTCAATATCATATGTATAATAATTATTATTATTCCAAAAATTATCTTTATCAAAAATTAGAGTGGATCATAATAAATGTAAACTTAAAAGATTATCTAAAATTAATTTTTTAAATATTAAAGCATCTAGATATTTTAAATTTTAATAATCCTCGATATGTTGGTTAAATAGCTCATTTCAAACATGATGGCTGATTTGGATCTTACCAAAATGTTATAAATTAGAAAAAATAAAAGGTGTAAATGGTATTCCTGTGGTACATTGAATAATTAATAATTTTCTTATTATTCTTTATAATTTAATCATCAATTAAAATTTCACTAACCATTTATTTTATTCGTATGAGTTTCTCTTCCGTTTCATGCTACCCAAACAATTCCCGCGCATTTTGGAGTGAAAATTATGTGTGCGTGGTCAATTCATGCAACTTATTAAGATATTTTTATTGGACCTAAGCCGATCATTATAGTAGTTAATATACATATTTGTTTATGTTGTAAAAAAAAAGACTACCAATCTAAATAGAGTTCATAAAATCTAATAAATAAATAAATAATTACACATTACCAATCTATTTTTTCTAAATAAAGCTATGTTTAAAATACTAAAAATATATCACATTATTTTATATTTATACATGCTAATAAAAATGACTCTAAATTAAGAATTTTATTAAAATTTTTAAAAAATATTTTAGTATATAAATTATATGCAGATTTGACGATCTTGAAGCATAAAATTCAACCCAAAAAAAAAAATCTGAGTTTTCTCTATAAAAATATCATCAAATTTTCAAAGTTTTTTCTTACACCTTCAATGTTTTGATCGATAGTTTTCAATTTTTTCCTGAAAGCTTTTAAGGTATTTCAAAGAAGAGGAATTTCTCTATGCATGAATGTAACTTTTGAAACTTTGAAAAAAAAAAAGATAGATTATACCTGTCCACCACGCTGGGCTGGAGATTCTGGTATAGGAGCTCGGACACTTCAAGGAAATACTCACAGAAGGCTTCCAAAGAACCTCAAGACCTATGTAAAAGGATTGAAGAGAGGTATGAAAGAGGAAGGAGAAGTGAGAATGAAGAAGTTCTGATTCAAATTCTGCTCCCTGGGTTAGGAGAGCGGATTGTATTTATAGAGATTAAAAAGTTACAAGACACTATTCAAGATGCCTGTCGGTACCATATAAATGTGACATGTAAAAGTAATGTACAGGAAAAGGAAAGCAAATAATAAAAAGTAGTGTTGACACCACAAACGGTGGACATGTTACAAAACTATTAAAGATAACTGGCTAGAATAGAATCTAGCCACAGTAACCCATCACGTGATTTGTAAAGAGAGTGTTTTCGTTACACTTGTTGGATCAAGCTTCAGATCCGGCCGCATCAAGATCCATGAAGGCGTCAATCATAGCAGTAGGCCTTTGACTAATGATGCGCTCCAATGTTGGCCAGTAGTGTCTGATATACAGGGGATATTGAGAAGGCGTCTTCATCTTCTTGATAAACTTATCAATTTCTGATTGATAAGCATCTGATAATTGTTCTAGATTTGTTAAATATCTTTTAGGTATGATAACTAAAATATGTTCAGAAGTAGCGTCATATCCTGTCATGGTGATGACATCTAGGTTGTCTCTTTCATCTTTGACTTGTAATATTGTGGTGACAATTCTGGTGCATGCTGCCGAAATAGGTTGCTTTCCGAAACGTTCCCAATCATCTATTTTCCAGATTGATGAAGAATCAAATCTTGGTTGAAGTTTTTCCCTGGTGACAGTACCCAAATCTGGAAGTTGGGGCATTCTGGGTTTGTCTTAGATGCTTTCCAAAATGGTGATGATGTTCTTATTTCAGTAACCTTCTTGTTGCCATAGCCAAGCAATAATAACAAGTATCGGATTGTTTCTAGTACTCTGGCTAATTGCTCCTGGTTACTTTGATCGATGCAAATGTAGTCAACATATCCTATTCAGAAAAATTCTTCCCTATTGGAGGAATTGAACAAGTCTCCTATTATTTTGACTTTTGGAATTCCTCCCACATTATAAGTATATTGTTTCCATGGTGAGAAGGATTCAATAACTACTTGTTCCATTGTTAAGAGGATTTCAATGGTTACCTCTTTGACTTTTTCCTGAACTAGTTCCTGAACCAATAAGTGTTTAATATTATGATTCTCTAGTTCTTTTGTTAAATTAAAGACTTGAGAAAACTGTCCTTAAGTTAATTGTTTTCACTCATAATTTTCTCTTTCGAGTCTTTCTATTTTGTCACCAATACCTAGAACGACAACGAATGCTCGTTGGAGTGCTGCCTTGTCTGATTGGTAAAAACCTTTAACCACTCTTGCAAGAGTTAATTCCATTAACTCCTTTACTTGGTTATTAAGGGTTTGAGAAATGAGACTGATACAATTTGCTGTATACGGATTGTGGATGACGTATTCCATATCATTTCTTTAGATAGTAGGATTACTAGTATAGGTCAGATGTGGTAATACTATATCAATCTTATAAGTACTTTCTGGATGTGTTTCATCCTGTATTTCTATACTTGGCAAAATCCTTGCTGAGTGAATACTCTGAATATCGTCAAACTCTAAGTTTTCTGAAGGAACTTTCTTGGATTGCTCAGAACTATCAGTTTTTGAAGATGATCTTGGATTTAAGACCTTCTCCTTCTTCTTCAAGAGTTTTTCTAGGCATTGACTTGCATAATGTCCTAACTCTTTGCATATCCAGTACTGAAGCTCAGGTTTCTTTGATGATGAATCTGTTTCTGCTTTTCTGGATGTTTCAATCTTTGGCTTTCTTTGAGGACAATATTTTGCGAGATGCCCCATTCTTCGACACTTGTTGTAGAAGATAGAAGTCATTCTCTATTCGTTTGCAAAATTTTGCAATTTCTCGAGTAAGAGAATTAGCATTAATATTTTGATGACTTTGAATTAATTCGATATCAAAATTATAGTAACGAAGTCTCTATTGCCATCTAACCAATTTTGCTTGTCCGATGTTTTTAAGTTTCAGATTTTGAAAATGCTTTACATATGAAGAATCTGTTCGGACTAAAAATGATTTTTCTGATGCAACAAACAATTCATTAGCCTTGATAGATTGTATTACTGAGAATACTTCCTTTTCATGTATAGGCTAATTGATTTTTAAACCTTTGAAGGTTCCTCCATAATACCTGCTGATTTCTTCAATATTGGTTGTAGGTTTTCTGGCTTTTAATACAAATCCCCAATATAAATTAGAGGTATCAACTTCTATAATCAGATAATCTCCCTTTTGTGGAAGTTTTAATTTTGGAAGATTTTTCGTCTAACTCTTGATTTTCTTAACCAATCTAGTATCTTCACTATTCCATTTCCAAGGAATTTTTTCTGATGTTTTTTTGTGAAGTACTTTGGTTAATGCTGCAAAACCTTTGATGAATGGTCTAGCATAGTTTAGGATTCCTAGAAACCTTTACAACTATTTCCGATTCTCAATCCTGTCTGGAAAGTCTCTTACGGATTCTGCAATATGAGGTTGTAATTTTTCATGATTTTCTTTAATTTCCAATCCTAAGAAATTGATCTTTCATTGCATCCATATACATTTTCTTTCTGATAGGATCATTCCTTTTCTAAGGAATATATTAGCCACATGGTTTAAATGGCTAACATGTTCTTCCTGTGTTTTTGAAAACACGAGAACATCATCTATGTATACTACAACGAATTCTTTCATTCTTGCAAATGCTTTGTCCATTCATCATTGAAATATTCCAGGTGTATTTTTCAATCCAAATGACATAACTAGCCATTCATATAATCCTTGAGGACATGAGAATGCAGTTAAGTGTATACTGTCCTTATGCATCCTAATCTGCCAATAACCCGATTTTAAGTCAAATTTGGAATATTCAGTGGGTTGGCCTTTTCTAATCCAGTTTCTCAACTCTTCTTGATTAGGAAGGTTGTATCCATCTGATTCTATTGCATTATTTAACTCTCTGTAATTAATTACCATTCTTGCCTTTCGTTGTACCTTTTCTGAATGATTTAAAACCATGAAAGCAGCACTTCGGTGTTTGCTAGTACTAGGCTGGATTAATCTCAGTTTTTGTAACTTTGGGATTTGCTTTTCAAATTCCTCTATCATCTCGGCTGTTTACTTAATTCCCCAACTTCTGATGATAGTTTCTAGATTTTTTAATTTTAAAGAAGCCTCAGTTGTACATTTTTCTGATAATGCTTAAGGATTTTCTTTAAAATTATCTTGAAGCCTTTCTTTGATTTTATCAATAGCTTCCTATATATAGACTGCCTTTTTTACAGTCATCTGTTCTTTCTCCTGTTCTATCATGAAAATGATAGCTTCTGCAGTTGAACATTCTGGTTTTCTTTCTGCTTCTATTTTAGAAATAGATGCTGAGACCTCAATAGGAATCCTGAATCCTCCTATTGATATGTGATCTATCTCTTGGACAAATGGTCGATTTTCTTGTTGATGTTTTAAGAAGGCATTTCCCAAGATTAGATATTCTGATAGGTTTTCTATACATCACAGAATTTTTATTTTGAAAACCTTTTCTCTTATTTTCATCTTCACATTTTCTCCCACTTTTGTTACCTTTACAAATAAGTTGTTGGCAATGGTTAAAGGTAACTCTGGTATGTCATTCCACTTTTTGGGAGATAAAATATGATAATTTGCACAACAAAAACTAGCTCCTGTGTCTACTAGGGCTATCCTGATTTTGTTTTCGCTGATGACTTTAATTTTTGTAGCAATAGGTAATTCTAGTAAAACCTGTAAACTCTTTACCTTTGGCTGCGTTTTGAATGCTATCATCATCCCCTGAGGCTCATCTTCATATATTGGAACATTGATCTTTTGTCATCCTACTATTTTTCTTGAATCTGTGGATAAGCTGTCTGTTGATCTTCTGCTAGGCTCTCCTTGTTCCAGCCTTTTGTCTTCAACCTCAGTCATTCTTAGAGACATGGATCTGGGAATGTTAGGCTCATTGATAATTAATTCGTTTCCTCTTTGTCTGAGCCGAGAGGATTCTAATAATTTTTAATTCCCTTCCTGATCCTTGAATACCCAATTTTTAGGCCAACTCAGCCTTTTGGGATTCACAATTGTTGAGTCATCCCTTTTATCAGATCTCCTGACTTAAACAATTCTGTGTACATTTGTTCATTTTTGACTCTTGGTCTATGGGTGTTATAGAATCGAATGAATGGTCTACTCCAAATTCTAATTACCCTTCTATTTGTTAGGTAACCATATTTTCCCCAATCATTTGTGTAAATTCTCAAACTCAATGTTTTTGCTATATGAGCATCCTTGAGATCTACACTTAATTTAGGTTACATTTTGAACCAAACCGGTCCTTTGCATGAATTTGCTCTTGCCCCTCCCAATATGGATTTTTCAAATTGTCCTATAGTACTTGCATCGACTACAGCCGCTAGTATTGGGAGATCCAACTCTTCTCTTACTAGAGGAGAGATTCCAAGTTGTACTAAGTCATACTGCACAAAATGCTTCTTTCTTTTAATGGCTTCCTGTATTTGACTCATTTTGACTAATGAGATCAAAAACTGCCCATTATCAGTGGCTTGTAATTCAACGGTTGTTTCTATTTCAAATATATGAACTGCTTCTTGATAAGGAATCCAGGATTTGTTGTAAACATCTGAGATATTTATAGAGAGCATTTTCCACTCATAACAATCTCTTGAAGATGATGCTAGTTCCATATTTGATTCATGTAATTCATGGATACCTTCTATATTTTCTTCTTGCAATGCTAATAAATCAATAGTACTTGATTCCTTACTAGTCATCATGAATAGTCCAATATCATGGAATTTTTGTCATACTTGACTTTCATGATCATCATCATTTCAGGTTCTGTATCCATTTCTGAAGATAAATCTTCTGAATACTCTGATTTGACTTCAAAGATTTCCTCATCGTCTGAGTCAATCTCCTCACCCCATAATGGTTCAAATTCTAGTTTTTCATGAGTGTATAACAAGGCTTTTATAGCAGGTTACCTTATTTTTCTTTCAGAGCATGTTGTTGGGTTATGACCTGGCTTACCACATAACCAGCAACATTTACATTGAGATAAAGGTTTACCTTTAGGACATTTTGGGTCTCTTCCATATTTATTTTTAAAGGCTTGTCTCCTTTCTTCCACGTTTCTAAGTGGTCAAATAAATCTGCCATCAAGCCTTGTTCTTCCCTTTCTTGGATTAATCGCGACTGGATAATATCCTTTCTATCTTTTGCCCTTGTTGGATGGTTTGGAACAAGTTCCTCTTCTGCACGAGGATTTTTTTGATTGGTCCACAGCCGTATCTTTCAGCTACCAATTCAAATTTATTGTAGCAATCTTCTGACATTATAGGTATCTTACCTACATCTTTGGAAGGTTTCTTTTCCATGCAGTATAACCTAATGCAATGTCTTACTGGTTCAGCTCTTGAACCTAACGTATCTGCTATATTAGGATTAGATAGCATATGTTGTTCTAAAGCTCTTTGGGCTACAATTCCCCATTTTTCTGGGAGTTTGTCCCAAAATATGCCTAATGCGTATTTTTGATCTTCAAAGCTTAACTGGTAATATTTTTTTTTGAATTCACAAAAATATTCCTCGAATTGGCACATATCACAGATCTGTAGTTTACCTAAGGCTGCCCTTGCTTTCTGCCTTTGATATCCATCTACATCTGTGATGGTGGTTCCAGAGAATTCCCTTTTTAGTATGTCAACAAATATAGGAATTATTTCTTCTGGATTTTTGGCGTTTTCTTCAATCACCTGATTGATAGGGGATCTTTTACTCAACTCATCCCAAAATTGTTGAGCTATACCCTGCAAACTGGCTGCTAGGTACATTCGTGCCTTATCAACAGTCCAGTCTCTTCCTCCTAGGAAGGTTATCCTGGCTTGGTTTGCCCATGCCTCAATGGTCATTTCTATATCTTTTTGACAATTTAAATTTAGATAAGCTCCTTGTAGAGATACTGGTTCCATCTTACCATCCTTTGGAATAAATCTGTAAGGAGTTTTCTAAAGATACTCTGGCTTATATGACTCTGCCGGTTTATGAGCTAGACTTCTCAAGCTTTGGAGATTATTCAGCCATTTTTCAGATGATTCAATTCCCATCTATGTGGCTAATCTCTTATATGCTTGTTCTATGCTTGAACTAGAGCTTCCTCCTAAAAACCTTAATCTTTCTTCTAAGGTTTTTGAAGACTCTACCCTTCTTTTGGCTTTTTGCCTAAGGGTTTCTTTTACTTCGTCCAATCTCTTATTGAGTTCTTGTTGGACCTGAAGTATATTGTCCCTAGTCCACTTCTCTTTTTCTAGAGTATGCTAGATATTTCTCTCAGCATTTCTTACTCTAGAGAGTAGCTCTTTTGGGTTTGGATAGTTTTCTTCCTGATAACTGTATCTAGGAGTTCTGAAGACTTTCCTTTCTTCCCTTCTAGGTTAGGAAGATGCTGACCTTTCCAAAGGTCCTGTGAGAACAGATCTTTCTAGCCAGTTTTTAATTCTTCCTACATTTGAAGAACCTTAGCTTGGATCCTTCCCATTTCCTTTTTCTGGTTCAACCATTCTGTTGACCTAAGGAAATTTCACTGGGGTTGCCTTAAAATGTTTTAAACAGAGGCTCTGATACCAATTACAGGCACCACAACGATTATGAAGCGTATATAGTGATTTTCAATTAAAGTGCAAAATTTTATAATGTTTTTAATCACTATCAGATTCTGACATGAGAGTATATGAGGTAGGATAAGAAGATATTGGCTTTTTTCCTTGCTTCCTCATTTCTGCTAACTGAATCTGAGTTTCTATATCTCTTTGTTCAGCAAACGCTTCTTCTTTTTCTATTTCATCTTCTATTGTAATCCAGAGAGATATTTTTCTCAAAGCTTCTCTTATGGTTACAATAGCACCATAGATTACTCGACTGATATCTTCTTCAGCATATCCCAGTACATTAGCTGAATCAGTCAAATATCCTTCTATAGTTCTAAGTCTCTTTTGTTCTGATCTTAATTTTCTTACAGTAAATTTAAGCATTTTTAAGATCTAAAAAAACTTTTATAGAAGAGAACAAGATTTAACAACCTTGAAGTGTAAAATTCAACAAAAAAAATCTGAGTTTTCTCTATAAAAATATCATCAAATTAGTAGAAGGATTTTAAGCTAATCATTATGTGAGAAAATTTAGTGAAAAATAATATAATTTAATTTCTTAATTAAATCAAAATAAATTATTTTTATATAAGTGGATATACAGGATAAGCGGTTCAGATGTTACATACGCCCGTCCTGCATGCGCTTGCTCCGGTGAGTTCCGTATATTTAAAGCACTCAACGGTCACAGCGAATTGCTAAAGCAGCCGAGGAGGCGATGATTTGAATAAAACAAAAAGCGTTCGTTTTAGGCTTTGAATTCTTGCATTTCTTGGATCTCGATCTCGGCTTTACTCCGACGGCATTGTTCCTAGTGATGACTTCATAACCGGCACAGGTAATCGTTATCTTTCTATTCGATTCTTTTTTCTTTTTTTTTTTTGATAATTTCCGGATTGTTTTTCCAGTTTTGTTTCGAATCCAGAATCTTGGTTTTTAAAAATCAGTTTGGAAACTGGACGTACCTGCTTTGAACTGGAATAAAGGTTTCGAGAATCAGTTTGAACTTATCTGCTCTCCGTTCTCGGACTAAACTGGAAAGATGATCGATGCGTGTGTTTGGTGCTTATAATCTTTGAAAGAACATGGATTTTGACTTTTGAGGGTTTTATTGATGATACGGTATCAATGGATGGAAAGCTGTCATGGAATTCAGACTGCGGACCTTTTTTACTACGTGAAAAAAAAATTCCTAGTTAGTATTTTAGAAAAGTCTCTGATGACGATTATTATTAATTGCGGTAATTAGCGTACTCCCCCCCACACTTACCAACTCGATGAGCGGATTGCCCTAGGAATCATGAGGGTTTGCATGGGCTATGCCTTTACAAGGACTACTGCTTCGAAGCTCCAAATTTAGGGCACATTTTTGTTTTCTTATGGAGCTCAGTTTGTTTAAATGATGTGCCTTCGGTGGGAGGATCACAATATCATGCTTAGTATTCTTATTATGTGAGCCCTGTTGCGTGAAGTTGGATGTTTGTCTATGTCAAGTTTCTTGTTTCTGATTTTGCGATGCTCCTTAGTCTTGGATTGCTTGAGTCATATTCATGGCATGGCATGCACATTTTGGATGGTACACGAATATATGTCTGAAGAAAAATATATTTGATCCCACCATGTTTTAGATGCTATCCAAGTGCTCCAAGTGAAAGATCTAATGAATGCTCAATGATTTCTAGAAAGTCAATGCCTTTACCCCAAAGAAGACAATTGACATCCACAAAAAAATGCTCCAAACCTGGTGGTGCCTTTGGGTGCCATTTTATGGAATTGTGTAATGCTTGGTGTATACAACAATCCTGTTGGGTCACCTTTTACTCATTTTGCAAAATAAGGATAAGTAATGGGAATCCTAAAACGAGCAATAGTGTTCCACTTACACAAACGAGTTGGTAAGAGTGACCCTGTCTAGATCACCCTAGCTCATATGGATTGACTCAAAATTTTCTCTACTTATGAGTAACCCAGTATGAACTTTGGCATCCTTCAAATTTCATTTTTGTATGTTGCTCTGGCCAAATGCTAGACAAAGGTTTCTTGTTTTTTAATTGATTTTCTCCATGTTATTTGGATGTATGTTACAAGATGTATGTTACCAATCATGCATCTGAAAAAATCATATGACTGGCTGCTAATGTTTGCAAACACGATCACTGTTTCCATGTCATAAGGGTTGCATGTTGCCAATCATGCATCTGACAAAATTACAAAGTTGACTGACAATGTTTGTGTTGGTAATGCCTCCTGACACCCCAGGTTACCATTTAAGCTGTAATGTCAATTAGTTTAGAAATTAAGATGGGATAATCATTTGGATTACTTTGGATGGGCCTTGTTCAACTACTGTTGAGATTGTAGTGTTGGGTGTTTTGGACATCAAAGTTAGGATCATATTTTGGGTTCAGTTGGGTGGGGCTTCAGCTCTAGACGTAATGCTCATATATCTCTTGATGGATCAAATATGCACTCGAATATGATGTAGCCAATGTATAGACCAATTATTTGTGTAATCCTGATCCATGGTTTTAGAAGAATTTTTTGCATCCTTGTTCACAGTGTCTCTAGGATAAATTATTTTAACACTGTGGAGGAATAAGCTGCCTAATTTATGCTGTGGGCATGGATAATATGTTATTTGGCTCTGCTCATCAGTTGAAATATGAATTGCATCAAATCAATGTATTATCATGATGCTAACCTTAGTTTTTCCTATGTTCATGCCTCGCAAGTGATCTTAGTGCAATATTTCTGGATTTTTAAGAGACTAAATGTATTATTTATTTGGGCATAAAAAGAAAAATCAACTATGATATGATTCTAATAAGAACAATAAAAAGAAGTGTGAATTTAATTTTTTAGTTCTTCTTGCATTGTCTTGGGCCTCTTGGCAAGTGTTACAAGCAATGGGAGATTCTACTCTTAGAATTTTCATTCTTTATTTTTTCGTGTCAATTAGAAAACTTGAATCTATTCAAGTTGAAGGATGTAAGGCAGAAAGCAGAATAGCTAAAAGGATATCAACTGAGCTGCTTAGAAAAGACATGAGGGCACATGTTATTAAATGGAATGTGGTTTATGAAAAAGTGAAAAGCTGCATCAAGATTCATGCAACTATCCCCAATTCATTGGTACAAAGCTTTGATGATTATGTGATTTTGAAGCCCATAGACTCTATGGAATTGCTAACTTCACATTTGATCCTTTTGATTTTTACCTAGCACACTATGATTCTCTCAGTACTCTCATCTATAGTGTTGAAGAAATTCCCTAATTCTTTGTGGGGTGCTTATGTATGCAGGCTTGCTGTAAACATGGGCAAACATTAATTGGGTGCTTTTGGTGTGCATTCTGTGGGGATTGGATGCTCATAAATAATTGAAAAATATTTCCTTTCAACGAATTTTTAACCTATAAAGTTTGCAATCCATTGTATCGTTTGCGCTCCACTGTATCTTTTTGTGACATTACATAAATGGAGATTCTCATTTTACTCTTTCGTTGTGTTGCTATGATTTCTTACTTGCTTGAATTTCCCCACAGGCTACAGATTCTTCATTTGTATATGTGAGTTAATCCATGTTGTTTTAGAGATATTGAACTTCTTGAATTTTAGAGAGTGTATTTGATTGGTGATCAAGTATGAAATATCATGACATCATTATCAGCCAGGTAAACTTTGCAAATATATCCACATAGTTTCATGATGAGAATGCAAAATGTCATATTTTATTCTCCTAATACTTCATCTTTTGCACCTATTTGATTCCTAAATATAC